>VYZV01012561.1:0-14724 GCA_013401275.1 Pandion haliaetus | reverse complement strand
AATATAGGTGAAAAAATTATTTTTGTTAACAGCTCCCTATAAATCACTTAAAGCATAACTCAACTTCCTTACCACAGAGAAAGTTTTAAAATAGCTTCATAATTATTTTTTCCCAAATCATTTCAAGAACAAATTAAAAAAGATGAAAGTAAATAGCAAGTTAATGTATAAAAAAGTGAATGAGACTTCTATCATTAACTACTTATAGTTATCTTTCAGAATTCTTACACAGTTCTCTTTTCAAAATTAATTTGGAAGAATACACCAGAGAAGGTTTGGAAAATGAACATAAGTAAATATCTTTCAGTTCTTCAGTTGGCTTAGTCTACCTCCTTTACTTTCAACTACTCCTTCAGTGGGGAGAGACAGGGTTTTTTTGGAGGTTTGAAGGAGCTTTTTTTATTTGTGGAGCTTTGAAGGAAAGGGTTCCTTGTTGAGCATGAAGGACATGAGGATGAATCTGTTAACTGGGAAGCTTGTTAGGGCACATCTCAGAGCAGATTTTGGCCCAATACATTTAAAAGCTCGAGATTTCAATGGAAAGCTATTTGCACAGAATGGTGTAACACAAGGTTTGATCAAGGAAAAAGCACAAGGCCAGCACGACTTTCTGACTACTGAGGTAGGTGATTGTGGTGTGTTAACCAGTAGGTAAAAAAATACCAAAAAAAACCCCCTATGGGTATTTGCAGCCCAATTTGCAAATAGGCTGTTTGCCAGACTCCTGTATTTGCTTGTTTAAAGACATAGGAATATTCCAGATCTAAAAAGTGTACACAGAAAAAAAGTGTTTAATATCATATGCTTTCAGACCTTCTTGAGCTGTGTTTTGTAATAATTAGTTAAATATGTACCATGAAATAGTTCCCAATCTTCAGCTCTGTGCTTTGAAAGAAATACCACCACAGATCTTGCTCTGTGGATCAACTCAATAACCATTTATTAAGCAAAGGAACTGAAGCCTTTCCAGCTCATTTACCTTTGTATGACACGGTTGCAATGAAGAAAACATACAGGGAAGAAATATAGAAAAATAAGTTACTTTTAGCAGTCTTTCAACATAATTTAGGTTCTAGGAGAACAAGGCAATGCCATGCAACTAAGTCTTTGTAACACACCAATTGTTTCCACACAGAACAGATCTACCCACATAAGTCAATTTTTCAAGAATATTAGATCAGATTAGGTGCATTGATGCAAATGGCATTACAGGTCAGTTTATAACTATATTCTTCCACCAAACCTGCTAAAGTCCTGAAGTATCTCTAAGTCATTTCAAAAGAACAACCCAGAATAAGGAAGAGCTCCCTATTTTGGCAGTGATGTTCTTTTATCACAATGTCCTTATTACCTAGAAAATTGCTTCACAAAAAGAATGAAAATAACAGAAAAAATTTACCAACACTAGGGGTGATACTGTAAATATCATTATATAAAATTTTAGGATAGAAGTACTTGATACTGTGAAAGTAAACTTTCAAGTCTAACAAGTGGCAAAGGCTATTCTGAGGGGGAAAAAAACCAGTTGTTAAACACATTAATTCAACTTTTCTTCCACTAGAGGAAGAAAATGAGAGAATACCAGTAAGCTTCATCATTATTTTTATTCACTCCCTTTCAAAAGTGAGTGGAGTTTTATGAGATTTTACTCTGCAGCTCTTAAAAAAAAAACAAAACCCCAAAAACCCCACAACTTAGTTGACTATAACATTTTTTTCAGATTTTTAATGGTGATGTTCAAACTATGCTTTGTCTGAACTAAGAAATTCATCCTTACTTTACAGAGCCAAAAATCTTCAGTATAATTATAGAAACTTTTAGTGGCTTAAAATACACTAGTCATAAACCATTCCCCAAGTTACATTTATTATTGAGATGGTACTGCAATGTTTGCAGTTTTGTAATTCAAAAGTTTATAATTAATATTTCCATTTACATAAAAGATGATCAACTCTTAAGAGCATCCTAAGTATGCCTTGGATGGCACACTTCAGTTCACAGTGCTACCAATACCAGAAGGTTAGATGAAAAAACACAGGTTTATTTTCATTCTCTCTTACTAGGGTGACCTGTCAAAAGGCAGTATTTTCTTAAAAATAAAAGAAATAAGAAATTAAAAAAGTGAAATAACTCACTCTTCCTCGCCCATATTCTGGATTTCTGGTACTTTTATTCTGCTTTCAAGTATTAAAATCTTCCAGGAGACATGCCTCCATTCTCATTTACCAGTAATGGAGGAATGCTGACATAGGAGCATGAACAGATATATTATTGAGGTTGCTCATGCTCCAGCATGCACAAACAGTTTGTCCTAAATCAGTTTGACAAAAAAAATCATGCATCAAAATTCATCTCCCTGAGAAAACCTTTTAGTCTGAAGCACATCCAACTAGTTGTAATATGATTATTCCACTCTGCGTTTATTTCTAGGTCTCCAGCTGGAAGACCAGACCTACAGTTGTCACAGCCAACATCAGGCTGCAGACAGAATCCTCTGTGCTTGCTGGTAGANTACCCCCCCCCCCCCCTCTTTTGGAGGAAAAGCAAAGTGTGCTTTTATGTTTGGGTGCATTAGACAATACCTCTTATTTAGACTGATGTAAATACCCACAGACCAGAACTGCCCTGAGACTACATGTAAAGGTAAAAAACAGTTTAATTTTAAATTAAATCTAAATTTTATCTGTGTCATTAGGAGTTAATGCTTTATAATATTTTCTAACATGATATTTATGATATTTCCTAGTTCCTATGCAACTAGGCAAGAATTTTCTATTATGATCTCTTGGATAAGGACAACTTGCCCTTATCCAATAGATCATCTTCATGGCATTTTAACAGAGGCAGAATGTAACAGATTAAAGAAATATCTTTCAGTTTTGAGAAAGTTGTCAATAACTTGGCTTTCAACCTCTATTTAATAAAGCAAAATCAAAAATATAGCAGTTACTATGAGAACTGAGTTACTTCTAAGCTTTTTGTCATTTCTTGTTAAAGCCTGGAAGCTGTTTTGTCTTGAATACTGTTAAGGAGCCTCTATAAATAAGGGACTATCTATGGCACAACCTATTGTGGTGCAGAGAGGGCTGTGCTGCTCGATTACTCAGCAGCAATGTAGCTGCCTTAGCATGGCACCTTGCCAGGAGCAATTGCCCAGCTGTGTTTGCATAGCCCAAATTTCCATGTACCACTGACCAAACTATCTACTGGTCACTAGCACCTGTAAGTGGGAGACTGAAAATGAACAATAATATACAGCTAGATGGAATACTTCATTCCACCACAGTAACTGAGGTTGCCCCAGGGAGCCACCCTAAGACAAAACAGGAGAAGAGTCAGCTTCCACATAGCAGCATGTCATAAGAGTATAGTAGTTTGATATTAAACTATATCTAAAATAAGATGTTTCCTTTGCATTTCCTCATAGGTAAGACTTAACTGGGAAGCCAACTAGTAGAACTCATATCTCGTAGGCAGCTTCTGCTTAGGGGAAACACCATTATTGCATTGATAAACATAACAATAACCACTTTCAGACAATATGATTAAGACCAAAAAACTGGCTGCAAACTTATCTATTCAGCCTACCTCACCTTTTAGGTGCTGCAATAATTAATTGTTCAACAACTATTTGTTGGAGCTTACAATTTACACCCAACAAGATAGTTTATAAGTTAATAGATCTAAGTACAGAGTGCATGTTTATTTTATCACCTTAACTAGATTCAGTGAAGTGTTTTACATCCCCGAGTTCCTCAGCAGTTATCAATGACATTGCTTATGTGGTATCAGAGACTCCGGATCTGCCAGGTTTGGTGTTGCAGGTTTTTTTGTTTGCTTGTTTTGTCCAGACAGATCAATGACACAAAGTCATCTTATTTTATTACAAGTCTACACAAGTTTAGTCTGTGGCGTAACTGCATAGAAAAACAGAAAACATTTCAAAACAGATTGTGATCAGCTGAAATGTAAGATCTACAGAATAATCTATATTGGAGGCCAAAAAAAGAGGAAACTGTAGGACCAAATACTAGAATTCTCTTTGTTACTGTATAGCTCACTTTCCTTTAACTTGCTGCTTGATTAAATTTGCTAGGCAGTATATTTTATTGTAGAACATTCCCTCATTCAAACAGCCTGAGAAAAATGTGGTGCCAGCTACATGCATTGACCTCCTTCCTACAAACTTCTCCTCCCCCAGAAGATTCAACTCTTTGCAAAAGCCAAAGCAATCAGAAACTGACATCTGTGCTTCTCACCCATAGTCCTAGCATGATTAGAAAAATTTAATTTTAAATTGTTTATTATAGCTGAGCAATGAATAGCAAAAGCTGTTCTCCTTCCAGTTCATTTTATATTGAAGATGAACACGGAAGAACTAAGTCACTCAACTGTTCTTATTTTGTGTACGTTGCAAAAACATGCAGTGAAACTATTTTCCCCTCCTTATGATTGGAAGCAAGGATGAAAGATGAGGAATGCCCTGTAAAACTTCTGAGCGATCAATTTCAACTCCTTGTAGAACAAGAGTATCAGTGCTCTTGTATATGTTCTAGAAGTATACATGGAAAGTATTGCAAGCCATCTATACTTCTGTTTTGTTTCTATTTGTTTACAGCTCCAAAGCTTTATTTGTGCTTCACTTCTGGAATTCAACCTCAGAGCTCCTTAGAAGAAAAAATTTGCATCTCCCTTTTAGGTCTTGTGTTTCTCTCCCAACCGGGAGACCCAACAGATGTAGAATTTTACTTTTTAATGCATTCTCTAATGACTCATTTTTAAAGTGACTGAAACACCATCTCTAATTATAGCCGCAATATGTTCCTCAGTGAAATTCACATCCTGTCTAAGCATCACATTATGTTCTTCCAATAATTATAGCCTTTCTTCCATACTTTTTACTTTTATTTCAAGCCAGCCAAAACTTAAATTCAGTCTTTAACTTCATTACATAAAGCCTATCCCCCATATTAGATGTTCTTTGGATGTTCAAAAGTAGTTACTGTTTAAGACTACCATATAAACATTTCAACACGTTGATTGTTTCCCTGGTGGTTACATGATGTACTTCAGTCTGAACTTCCAAACCCAAAGTTTCAATTTGATTCTGAAGGCTGTCTTCACAAGGAATCTAATTTATATGCAGCTCTGTGAAAAAGTGTATTTTAAAAACAAATAGGTATAAACAAATCCATTGTATTCCTTATCTTAAATACCCTTTTCTCTCATAGAGGATTGAGTCAAGACACAAATCACTGTCAATAATTAAAGTTGTTCTAAGAAATAAACTCTTATTATTATAGCAGATAACTGTTCAGACAGTGCATTCATTTGCTTGGTCCCTCATAAACGCATATCTCAGTTACTCTGTTGGAGCAACAGTTGGGAGGCCAACCCCAGCTATTTATTCAGAAGTGGCACATCATATGGACGCATCACTGACTTTTAGGTCAGAAAGTCCCTCAAGGGATTTTTTTGTGCTTCAACAGATGCATAACTAATCCTGTCAACTTTGTCTGCATATAGCAGCCACTGTCTTCTTCGATACAGTCTGAATTATACAGCCTGTCATTGATGCTAATATGTGCCAGCGGCCTTGCACATTTTCAGCTGACCGTGTCCTAAGTTTATCAGTTGTTGTGGATCCAACTGGAGCCCTAGTCTTCAGAGCTGGTGGAATCTTGGGAGCCTCTCACATGTTACCTCTCGGCACATAACTTTCTTCTCTTTGGCCTTCTGTTTCCTGGCAGATATTTCCCTTTTCAGAAACACAGGTACTAATAAGTGATATTGACACAAACTGGCACAGAGGGGACTTTCACCACATTTTCTTCTTAAGAGGATCTCAAAGCTACCTCAAAGCTTGCTACATCCTGTTTTGGTATATTACCTCACTGTGATAGGAGTGCATCTAAAGACTCGTTTAAAATGAACTTGCACCGAAAGAATGCAAATATTTAAGTGGGCATATTTAGTTAGCAGATGATACATTGATGCTCTCCAAAGCATTACGTTCCTTCCACCATACTTAAAAGAACCAGAATTTCATCCTTATTTTTTCCCAATTTCTCATTTCCCCTTTTTTCTTTAAGTAGGGGAGTTGAGTGGATACAGAAAGCCCTAATTATTACATTGCTGGAATTTCTCTTACTTCCCAACCACAAGGAAAACAGTCAAGAGAAGCATATTCTCTTGAGAGAAGCATCTTGGGGGTTGGACTAGATGACCTTTAAAGGTCCCTTCCAACCCAAACTATTCTATGATTCCATGATCTTCCTTGATTGCACACTTAGGCACTCACTAAAGCAGAAAAATAAACTTCAGGAGAATAAAACAATTTTTCAGAGAATGGCAGCAATGCATCTTGGCTACAGTATGGCCAGATCTGTTTGAAATTGTTCTATAACAATCAGAGTTTTCACAGGCTGTACTTGGTGGTCACTAGCACAGAAGTTGCCTATTTGCCACATGCTCTCTTCCAGTCAATGCTACAGAAAAATGTCTATAGCTCTGCAACACCGGTAAGGAATTGAATAAGCTTGCCCCAATAAAACAGAACAAAGCAAAATATTCAGTAACACAGCCAGTCAGTCCTGAACTGACACCTGCCCTAATGCAGATCACTCAGCACACACACTCCTTCCTCCCAATTTTTAGAGCAAGGTAGAACAGGAATTCATTGTGCTCTGGACGTAACTTATCACCCTATATATACTCAGAGAGAGTAGCCTGTATACTGTATTTAAGATTATTAAATATTGTTGTAATTCAGCAGCCTCCACCTCAAAATACCAATTTAACTATCAATCTCAGATATCCGAAGTTTCTTCCAATCATAAATTTTCATTCTTTTTCATTTTAGTTCAGATGTTCTCAGAGAATACGGAAATATGTTGCTGCACTTCTGAAGTCATTTATACATATTTTAATGCCACTACCTCAGGGCAAGAGCAATACAGTTGTGACTAGATTTCAGCCTTGATTCAACTAATTCAGCCGGAAAATATGTGCATCCTTCTGCTAAAAAAAAACAAAACAAAAACAAAAACAACACCACCAAAAAACACCAAAAAACCCCAAACAAACAAAAACCGAAATAGCTAGTCTCAGACATATGCACTTGTCCCTGTCTTGGATGACTGAGCTGCTGATCTTCCAGTTTCTTGGTAGCTATGTATCCAGGATGTTACAACTATCTTTGTCCTTATGATAATGTCAGATGCAAGTTTCTGGAAGGATGTCATGCTGACTTAGTGCTGTAAGAGACTGAAAGAGTTAAGGTCACAAACATTGTGGCAGGGAAAGTTCTGCATAACAACGAACTGTAAGTGAGAAACCAGTTAGCAACAGGGCATGGAGGACATGCTGGAGCGTGTGCAGCTCCCTGTTCTGATGTGCTGAGCAAGGCAGCTCACCATGCATGACCAAAGATCAAACAATGGTCATGTCTGCAGGGAGTGAGAAGTTACTCCTCAAACACCCCCAAACCCACCAACCCATTTCTCAATGTTCTGAAGGTACAAACCATGCATGGCACCTAATTAGCCTAATGAGTTTGAGTGCCTGCCTGAAGGAGGGGCAAGGAGACTATAAAAGGGTACGAATTGAAGCTCCACATGTGCGCTCCCTCCAGAACAGGACCTCTAGACTGGCTGGTCCAGCGCTGGACCCAGGACTAGTGAAACCTTTCTCTCTTTCTCTCTCCTCTCTTTCTCTCTCCTTTTCCGTAATCCCTACACCTCATCCATTTAGACATAAAACTGTTGACCAAGTCTGGGACTAGGAGCGGATCCAGCTGTCCCTAGGCCCTTGTCTGAGAAGGAGTCTAGAAAGCAAGGGGGTCTGCTCTGAATCTCCTGACCCAACGGGAGGGCTCTCCTCCTCCCCTGAATTGATGTAGATGGTTACCATGGGTTATACGGTTTACTGAGGTATTTTCATGGCAATTCTTGTTGTGAGAAACTCTGCCATCCACTGTCACGCCTTCCGAGTTCAGTTTGCTTCTACCATAAACAAAATGTCCTTTGGTGTCCTTTCACCTTAATTTAGCCCAAGGGAATTCCAAACACAACAGGACTCCTCCCTGGTCTGTCCAGCATGGGTTGTGACAAGTGCAACCATAATGCATCCTCTTGACAGGAATCCTTTAATAAGAGCTAGTTAAAAGCTGTCCAATAAATGTGAAAATTTATTCTTGAGTTGTAAAGCCACAGTGAAAAAATAAGAGTGGAATCAAATAAGAGAGCTCACAGTTTAAATGAACTTACCCCGTTCATCAGAAAAAAAAAAAAAAACAACCACGAAAAAAACAAACATCATCACTGTGCTCATAAAGATGGCATAAAAATATTTCAGTCTGGCTGTCAATGCCAGCATGAAAATATTTTCATTGACAAGAAGCAGTGTGCATTAACTAGGTCTCGTGACAGCTGCCATCTCCCATGAGCAACAGTAAGGAAGGTGGAAGGGAAGAGATTTTTGAAAAGAGGAGTTAGTATGGTAAAATAAAGCTTTGGTTGCAGAACCTAGGGCATTTTGAACATATAGCACAATGCATCACAGATCCCCAAACTGCAGTCAAACAGGCCCCATAGAGAACCTGTCCTAGTACAGCCTTATTTATTGTAAGCCCCAGGTTGTCATCTCTGTGCTGTGATGCTCTATACCAAAGGGATGTACTTAGAATTGGCTCAGGAATCCCTTCCCATGAACCTGATATTTTTTGTTTATTTTAAAGTCAGGGTAAAGGGTGGCTTTCCGAATGACAAGGATTCAGGCCTTGTATCTGAGTCCTACACTAACAGTACATTTTGGCTCAGAATTTGGATTAGGAAAATACTCAGTTATGAAGAAAATACCTATTTTTAATCTTGAGTTTAAAGAGGCATTTCAGAAAAGGCTAGAGTTATTCTAAATTTTATTATTATTATTATATATAGAAATTAAAGAAAATTGTTTCCAGTTACAGATAGGATTTAAATATTAGTACTCCACCACTGTGCATAGCCAGTTCAGCTTTTGTGCATTCTAAGAATCTATATAATTGGTCACACTTTTCTTTAGTTTTATTAAAGGAGACCGGATGGCTTGGGTAATGGCAATAAATACAAACTGTAGGTTGCAATATCAGATTGTCGTACATAAATAAATCATTGGGAATTGAGATACAGTAGCATCCGTGAGAAATAGTTTTGACTTAACAAGCCACAATCTTCTTATGTGTATTTAAGTTCTAGACTGGCAGAATGGACAAGGTTTTAACAACCAGGAGACTCACCACACTTTCAAACTTTTGCAATCCCTAATGCTGGAAGGACAAATTGAAAACTTGCAAGAGGTACAGGACTATCATTTCTCAGTGAGTCTTTTCACTCCAGAGTAGATGAACATGTCTATACTGCCACTTCCTGCAGAACCCATGACTAGCACAGTGTACAGGGCTAAAGCATCAGTGCATATGTATTTTATGTGTATATGTTTATATGAAATATACTTAAAAAGAAAAATGCTACAGTTCATTATAGTCAATTCTAAGCAGGTACATAATGAGAGATGCAGTACTGACAATTTAAAATAGGGCTTTTAAAAAAACCTCTTTTGCCCATTCATACAACCGATTAGCTTTCTTCATTGGTCTGGTTTTTTTTTGTTGTTTTTTTTCCTTTTCTTATCAGAGTGGACCAATCAGATTCAAAATAGGGCACAAAAATAACATGTTGTTCACTGGAACAGATTTGCATCATATAAATACCGTGAGTAAGCTTGAAAATAGAAATGTAGAAGCCAAATAGCAATGTTCATTGAACGGCTATAAGTTACTATTTATCTCCACGAGATGAAAAGAACAGTGACATGGAGGAAACAGGGCTTCCAATAAGCAAGTCCAGAGGGAAAGAAGTGGCATGACAGAAATGAAGAGATGTGATTGCAAACTCTTGCAGCTTCTATAAAGGAATAATGGACATGAGTTTTAAAACCATATAAGCAATACCTTTGTAATACAGTCATAAAAGCATTGGAATTAGAGTAATAATCCTGTTTCATTCATTCCGTTTGGATTAGATAGTCTTAAGCTAGCCATCCAATGCTTTGATTTGAACACCAACCCACCATTTCTTGAAGAACTACAAACAGATGAAGCAAACCAGCTAGGCAGAATTCCCTGGAAAAAGGAAGTATTTCAGAGCAGGCCATACTACACAAAAAGAAATACAACATATCTAGTCATATATATCATTCTTAACTATGCTTAGGCATTAAATAGGGGGCTACTGGGAGAAGTATTTTCTTTTATATTTTATCTTTTTATATTTTTTTAAAATCTTAACGCCTAAGTTCCTACGAGGTCCATTCAACAGTACAGTAACCTCCTCTGTTATGCTTCCTTTCTGCAGTGGGTTGACCCTGGCTGGATGCAAGGTGCCCACCAAGCCACTCTATCAGTCCCCCTCCTCAGCTGGAGAGTGGAGAGAAAGATGTAACAAAAGGCTCATGGGTCAAGGTAAGGACAGAGAGATCACTATCCAATTACCATCACGGGCAAACCAGACTTGACTCAGGGAACTTGTTTTAATTTATTACCAAATCTTAAAACACCTTCGCCCCACTCCTCCCTTCTTCCCTGGCTCAAGTTCAGTCCCAATTTTCTCTGCATCCTCACCCAGAGCAGCACAAGGGGACGGGGAAAAGGGTTGCAGTCAGTTCATCACATATTGTCTCTGCTGCTCCTTCCTCCTCACACTCTTCCCCTGCTCCAGTGTGGGGTCCCTTCCACAGGAGACAGTCCTCCACAAACTTCAACAAACATGGGTCCTTCCCACAAGCTGCAGTTCTTCACAAAATGCTCCAGCATGGGTCCCTTTCACGAGGTGCAGTCCTTCAGGAGCAAACTGCTCCAGCGTGGGTCCTCCACGGGGTCGCAAGTCCTGCCAGCAAACCTGCTCCATCATGGGATGCTCTCTCCATGGATCCTGCCAGGAACCTGCTTCAGCACAGGCTTCCCACAGGGTGACAGCCTCCTTCAGGTGTCCACCTGCCCCAGCATGGGGTCCTCTCCACGCTGCAGGTGGATATCTGCTCCTCCATGGGCTGCAGGGGGACAGCCTGCCTCACCATGGTCTTCCCCACGGGCTGCAGGGGAACCTCTGCTCCGGTGCCTGGAGCACCTCCTCCCCCTGCTTCTTCACTGACCTGGGTGTCTGCAGGGTTGCTCCTCTTACATGTTCTCACTCCTCTCTCCAGCTGCCGTTGCACAGGTTTTTGTTTCCCCCTTCTTAATATGTTGCCACAGGGGTGTTATCACCATCATCGATGGGCTCAGCCTTGGCCAGCAGTGAGTCCATCTTGGAGCCGGCTGGCCTTGGCTTTATTGGACATGGGCGAAGCTTCTAGCAGCTTCTCACAGAAGCCACCCCTGTAGCCCCCCCCAGCTACCAAAACCTTGCCACACAAACCTAATATACTTCTCTACATCGAAGTATTTCAGGACCAGTTGTGCAAAGTACTAAGCATGGAATTTTTTTGTGTAATTAAAGCATCTGTTAAACACCCAGCGACTTTTAACATATTATGGCCATAAAAAAATCCATCAGGAAAGAAAAAGGCCTTAGATGCTACTTGATAGTTCAAAAATATCAATAATTAAAGCTATGAAATAAAAAGAGCCAGAGGTCAGTAATACCACTATGAGATACTCCAAGGAGAGTAAGAAAGAAGCAAGTAAGGCAGAAAATTTAAGTAAGTTTTCATTACTACTCATCTTTAGGATCCTCTCCAAAGATTCAAATGATAATCTATAACTGCATATCACATCTCATTTCCCTTGCAAGGATCTTGTTGCCTTTATGAGTGGGGTTTTCTGCATGTATGTGCACACGCATATGTGTCCATGTATGTGAGCTACCAGAAGATGCATAAGAGGACACAATAGATACTGTAGCAGTAAAAATAATGTTACTCATGAAATAAAAGTCAGATTCTTTTCAAGCTCTTAAGTTACTTCCATTTCCTTTTGCAAATCTCTACAAGAAACATATTAAGATGTGATATGCATAATGAAAGGGTAGAAGCACTTTCAAGTTGATTATGATAGACAAAATATCCAATACAAAGACGTGGGTTTGCCTCCTAAATACCGACTGTGGACAATGTATTTTTTAACTTGAAATCGTGATTTCATGTACACACCCTCGTTCATGTTGGAGATAGTGCACAGGAGATCTTTGAAGAAAGCTAACTTTTCAATGCATAATTGATTTGAATATAAAAGAAATCTTATTTTATGGGACCAAACTGAAGAAAAAGGGTGCAACACAAAACCCCCCATGTGTTAAAACAATGCAACAGCAGGATCTCAGAAGGGAAATTGCAGTACTTAAGTCTCTTTATATCAGCCAATTTGACAGACTTGCAGAAGACGTATATATGTTATCGAGCAATGATTGTGCCATTAAACAAAGACTGGAAAATGTTAAGAATGAGTCAGGAGCTCAGATTGAGATGGCAATGTTGAAAGAGGAAAACGAGACACTTAAGAACAGAAGATAAACAGGGCAGAAAATGGAATAACCTATCAAAATGATTATTCAATAATGGCAATTATACTTTCAGCGAGATGAGACCATGCCACTAAATTAGGATCAGAGCAGCAGCTAATAAATTCCAAACTGTGTGCTGGCTGAGTAGCTATTTGATACAATTCTCTGCAATGGCAATTAGAGTTATTGTAGCTTACAGCATAATTAAAAAAAGCTTGAGATCCCAAGCTTATTATACACAACCACATCCCAAACCTTAAGTTTCAGTATGTAGAACCATACATCCTAGATGCCGTAAGGCCAGACCTTCAGCTGGTCTGAGGGAAATATAGTGCCATGTAAGTTAACGATAGTATAATGGTTCACAGCCCCTTGACTGACTACCGTCCAAGAGAGGACAAAGCTCAAACCTAAGAGGAGCCATGGGCTGTGTACCACTCTGCCACCAACATGACAAACTGTTATACCAGTGTGCTAAATGTAAGAGTACTGCCTCTTCTAGCCCACCAGTAAATCTGACCTTGTTGCCAACTATTGTTTTGAGACAGACTTCTTAGAACCCAGACATTTCAATTTATAAGGTACCAGACTAGACTGTTTTGTACATCAGGCATTTCCTTCTTTTGGGGATTTTTGTCCCAGAGTAATGGCTTCTGCCATTTTACTTAGAGCTATAGAATGTGTTTCAGTTGATTTAGTTCATTCACATTCTTGCTAACTCAGAAACATGTTTAGATGGTGTTTGATCAGATATGGTTCATAGATTTAAAAAGAAAAAAAAAAGAGGGAGGGGGGAAAATACCATTACATCTAGAAACAAGACATCTCTATAAACCAGTGGAACTGAATGAAAATTGCATAATCACAGCAAAATTCAATGTGGCAGCTTTCAAGTCTGAAAGCCAAATGCAACAGTTAATCTAATAAGAGTATTTTATTGTAACATAATTTTTTATCAGGACAGATTTAGTCAAAAAATTTTCTGACTGCTTTTCATCTGGAAAAAACATTAAGTTTTGGAAAAAATAATAATAAACCCCAGTCTTTCTTATATGAAGATGTTGATTTTAGGAGAGGTGATCCAGAAAGGATCTACAGCACCAGAGAGGAATTTTCACGGAAACCAGAGATGTATATACTCGTCATAGAAGCAAACAGTGTAATGGCTTTCATAACTGCTTTCATAACTAGAAATACCACCCACCAGAAATCACACCCCACACACCTTCCAACCACCCAGGCAAATTCTCTGAGTATTTTTAGTAGTTATCTCTCACTCTCCTGCAGTAGATTATTATTAGTCAATCTCAGTCTTTTTCCCTGTTCCTGCCCTACCCCACTTCTTAAAGTGAAACTCACTGAATTCCAATTCCTGATCAGCACAAATCATAAAATACCTACATTTTTATCACAGTTCTCATAACTTCATGTCTTATTTTAAGTTAAATAACTTCCTGTCTTCTGAAAGTTTTTGTGATAAGCAATAAATCAGAGGGATGTTGAACAGCAAGACCTACACATAGTTGCATCTGAATCACAAGAATATCCACCTGGCTCTGTCTTTGATTACAAGTACAATCGCAGGTCAGTTTCTGCCCTGTTCAATGACTAAGGTACATGAATGGACCAATACTATTTTCAGCATTTTATATTGGTAGATGAGTTAGGGAAACAGGACACATGATTATATTGCAACTAACAATCCATGGTAAGAAATATGTGTTTTCATAAAGTAGCATTAATGCTTCTTTGAATGTATTAGCTTTGTACCTGCATGTAAAATAAACTTCATGAAAACAAAGGCAAACACACATGCTTTTATGTATTTTATTAGAAACATTGTACAGCACTATCTGACAATTATTAGAATCTGCTGTTGAAAAGCTTTCAGTAAATGCAGAAAATTACAAGCTCAATTTGTATGCTGATGTCCTATTTCTACTTGGTTCCCTCATGTCTACTTTTAGACTTCAAACATCAAAAAGATATCCACTTAATTTGATGTTTAGAAGTATTCACTTAGATGAGGTCAGCTTTCTAAATAGTTTTTGCTTTCTCTCATGTCACATGCTTCGAAAAAACCCCAAACTTGAAGTTAAGAACAAGCTGTTAAAAGTCAAAGAACAATGCTTTAACAATATTTTGGAGAAACTAATCTGCATCTCTAATACCTTTTAATGTCTTCTAA
>VYZV01012560.1:25094-41196 GCA_013401275.1 Pandion haliaetus | reverse complement strand
CCACCACCACCACCACCACCACCACCACCACGCCGTGGCCAGCACGGGCCCACAGCAGGTAGGGCCGCAGCACGCCTTCCCCCTCACGGGTTACCTCTTTTCCTTTCCTTTCCTCTGCTGTAATGATCAATGGCAGTAGCAGGCAGCATTGTGGGCAGGTACAGCATTCTCTGGCATTCCTGGTGGAGCGAGGAGGCTGCGGTTTGCCGGACGGTCCCTAGTGCCTGTGGCCTGGCCGTACTCCAGGCGTGGACCAAACCTCGGACAAGCGTCCTCAAATCCTCGCTCCCGCGGCTGGGCGCATGGACGAGTACTAAGCAGAACTACATGAGCAGCTCTAACAGTCAACTCCACATGGTCGTATTAGCTTTATCTCATGCCACGAGAGGTGGTGGTAGGGCAAGAAGACTTAACACTGGAGGTGAAAAGGGAAGGTGGACTTGGATGAAAGACTGCTGCCCGATAAGCCAGACACAGAGTAGCACTACCACCTCACAGCAAAGCTCCAGCTATTCCTAGGTTTGATTCATTAAATTATGAGGATTGAATGAGATGCAAAAATAAATTTAATTTCCAAGAACCATCTTGACTACATTAACCCCATTGACAAGTGAGACTTTTCTTGCAGTGGGATAATAAAACGCCAGAGAAAGAACCTTCCGTTACTTCCTGTCCCAGGATTTATACGCACCCCTGCATTGTTACCAGCCAAACAGGTTTGGATGCTCTCATCAAACTCCACTCATGCTGGCATGCCACTGTTTGCCCCATTTTACCTCCCTCAGAGTTGCATAGGGCAAACTCTTGACTAAAAATCCAACAACAGAAAGGTCCTGCGGGTTGCACTGAATGTATTTTAGTCCACTTTTATATGAGATCTGTAAAGACAAATTTTCAATAATGTAAAGCAAAATTGGTTTACATTGAAAAAAAAAAAGTTCCTGGTTATATATATGCAGTGTATATGTATCAGCAGCAACCAAACTGGCAAGATTTTCCACTAAAACTGATCAAAATAGACCAAATATTAGAACACTCAAGAGTTAGAAAAATAATCTACTATTTTAACACCAATTGGACATTAATTTTCAGACAGAAAAAGCAATTAGTATCCTACTTCAAACATATTTAGAAAATAATCATAACTGTGAAATTAGTGACAGTGAATATTTGGATATTACCAGATTTCTTCAAGTTGCACCCAGCCAACAATTTCTCTTTCTGTTCAGTGACCTCATGCCGTTTTTCTGCACTTTATGAAAGAAAAATGTATTCGCACCTCCAGAATTAAGACACACCACAAGAACAGTGAAGAGGTCCTAGGTAATCCTTGAACCCTAGTAAGAAGTTTGAGATTTCAATAAATTAGGTTTGGGGTTGTTCTTTTTTAATTAAATAAATGGGAGTCACATGCAGGGCTGAAAATGAGCCTCAGGAGTTCATTTATTTTACCTCCCTGTTCTGAGATAGGGTCAAATATAAGTAGACTCCCACTAGCAAGTGTTTTTTAAGCCGGTTACTCTATGTTTCTAATGACTGGAATTTCATACTCTCCTTAGGTAACCTGTTTGAGTTACTATATAGTCAGTGCGAGTTTTTTTTTTAAGCCTAGACTAAATAGTCTCCAGGAAGAAAACAAAAAGCACTACCACCACCAATAAAATTTTGAAGGTGTGTTTTTTATTCCTTCTGTAGTATCAATACTTGGCAGACTCACGGTGTACCAAATTACATATTTTAATTGATTGCTTCTGTTAAAAAAGCAAACCCACAAATGTACAAGTATGTCACTCTGTAGAGAATAAATGGGTTTACATATTCTGTGAACGTATACACACATATTTTATACATAAATGTATTTATTTATTTGTAAAGTGTCATTTTTATGTATCCCTGGTTTTATATGAAGCTGTCAATATTCCCTATAATCTTTAATTGTAAAAAAGTTATTTTTAATGCATTTCTATGACATATGTATTATCTAGCAACATAAATTAATCCATTTACTTTTTAACTGGCAACAAGTATATACGATGTGGAGAGAATGTAAATAAAGCATTTAGCTAATTCCCAGAGTGTTTTTTCTACTCAAGATAAATCCATTTCTTGTACATTAGTGAAACAGTAGGTTTCTAGATTCATGCGCTCTTTTGCTTAGGTCATTCAAAAAAAGCGCCAGTAAAACTTTATGCTTTGTTGAAGTCTTATGTATGCTGGATGTTAATTTTCTAATTTCACATTTCACATACAGAGATATTCCAAATACAGCAGTGGATTAAAGCTCTGAAGCTTGAATGACCTTACCATATGATCAAGAGGTGAGCATAAGTAAAACAGTTTAAAGCTTTTGCGCCACAGTTATCGCATCTTTAACAAGCATCTAAGACTGTTTCTATCACTATAAAGAAATCTTTATTCTTTGACAAGTGCAGATTCATTCTACTTTAGGTACCTATAGTGAAAGTACACTAGAGCTTCAAAGACTTGTTAAATTTGTACTGGCTCAGATACTTCATAACATAATATTTAACTGTCAGTGTTTTCTTCAGAAAAATTACTAGGAGTGGATATATACTGCTTTAATTATCTTTTTAAAAATTCATTTAGATTGTAGTAATATATAACAGCTGCACGGCTTAATGAATCTCTTCAAATTGTAAGCCTACAGAAATTCATCAGAATATAAGTAATTGACATCATCTTTAATTCTGCAGATGTTCTTACAAAATGTGTGCCATTCAAGCATCCTTATTGTCCTTGATACTGATACATATATACGAGAATCACACACACACATACATATATCTGTATGATCTGGGGAACACTTCTATGTGTATTAAAATGCAGATGTACTTGCTGTGTTAATTCTGTAATATGTGAAATGTTGATGCCTGAAAAATAATCACATAAGGTAAATTTGGTGGCATCTGAAAAGGTGAACGCAAAAATGTCATAAAATTACATTCCACTCTAAATTATATCAATGGATAAGTTTGACTCCAAAAAGCATGGGAAAAAAATAGCCCAATTACAGTGATATAAAGTCATGTTTTTAAGTGAATTTAAAACTACAGAAAATACAGTAATGTATGCATTTGATTGTACAATAACATACGTCTGCATTCATGAAAGTGAAATACTAGCTCTAATTCCCAGCGTTTATCTTTTTAATTTTCATACAGTACAGTACTGAATGCACAACAGTTGAAGGACTGAATTTTTAATCTGGTATTCATCTTCTTCTAAATCTCTCCCTGCCCCGCCCCGCCACTTTTAAGACCTACACAAACATGTAATTTCTGAGAGAATAGGAGTACTCCTATGTACAAAATTACACATGCTGCCTGTGTTTGAGGCACAGGACTCTGGTTGGGAAACATCCAAGAAAAATAAAAGGTTCTACAGAACTGATAGTTGTGATTCAGCAGATGGCACTCTTCCCTCGAAGTGACTGAAATCAGTGCTGCCTCTGATACAGGGACAATGTGCTTTTAGAGATTATGTGTTTCACGTTACCCAGAAGAGCCTGAATTTCTGGAAGTACTACAGATCCGAGGGTACTTCTCTCTAAAGGAAGATATGCACATGATGCCTTGGATGTGTTATGGGGGCAACTGCACTCTCTCTCTGCAAACCTTTTTGAACTTCAAATGACTCTTACCTTCCTGATCTTAAAACTACTGTGTAGCCTTCCGGTTATCTCTGGGAGCTGGCTGCCAGAAATACTATGTGTGAGCGTGTGTATATTATATGATCACATACGCACGTGCCTGCATATGCGCACGGAGTTTATAATTCTGAGCGTTCTGAGGCTGGCAGCGAGGATGACTAAATCAGTAACACTATTCTATACGCTACAATTAAGCTTCCATTGACATCACAGAGAACTAGTTCAGGTAAGAGTGCACTGTTACTGTTACCAATTAGGCTATTATGAAGATGTTTGTACAATTTATTCAAACTAAAACTATTTTCACAGATTTTTGTGAAGATGGGTATGACATCCCTCCCAGGCCTGGGTCTGCTTTCATATGATCAACCATACAGATTCAAGAATCTCACTGTAATATTAGTTATTTACCTACTATAGTCTAATATATGTTTAAAATACTGTATCACATTATGTTACCCTCAGAATGTAATACTCATTTAAAAAAGACAGACTCTTAAATAGTCCACCATATTCCTGCCATTGTTCTATCAGATATAACTAAGTTTCAAAACCTGTTCCTTCCCAGACTGTTTAGGACACCACAGAAGTGATCTGTTGGATTATTTAGTAAACTGTCTTAAAAAAGTATTAAAAATCTTTTTTCTAAGTGTAAGCATTAATAAGCTGAAATGAAATGGAAAAACACAAGAAATTATACATCTCTCTGTATATTTGTCTCTAAGTGTATTATGGGCCTAACCCATGGTAGGAATCCTAACTGAAGTCAATAAACATACATGACAGCAGAACAGTGTATAATTTCAGTACTTTTTTGCAGCTTTCAGTAGTAAAAAAATGGATTTTTCTACATTAGAGCTACATAGGCAGTGAAGTTAGAAGAAGGAGCACTGTAAAGTGTAACTGAATATAAAAAGTGCATGGAAAGCAAAAGCTTGAAAACCTACAGTTGCCATATAATTAATTGGGATAATTATTATGAGTAAACAAAAAATGTTATGATTTCCATGCCCATATAAGTAAGTTTCTGTCTCTTTCTTGACCTGGCTGGTTACTGTTTAAACATGCTATTCAAGGAAATTATTTTCTTGTGTTTGATTGCTAGGACCTTAACTTGATTTTTCTTTTATTTACATTGATTTGGGGATGTAACTCTTATTTGATGTTACTCTTAATTACACCACTAGTGAATTCAGACTTCCAGTGTCTTTCACTACATACAACATTTAGAATAGTACTCATAGTCATTGCAGAGTAAGGAATACTAGCAATAAAATAAAAGATTTTATTTGCTATGTTGAGTTTGTAGTTAGAGACCCTAAACAAGCTCAAGCCTCATTATACTAGGTATATAAAAACAACACGACAAAAGATCCTTTCTTCAAAGGATTTATAAAGCATTGTTATCAACATAAAGAACTACAAGAAAAATTCACCACTGGCATAAACATGCAAAATTCCATTGAAGTTTATTCTTTAATACTCCTTTATATTAGGGGTGAATGTGGCTTTTCATTTCTGTTTCAAAGATGCTGTAGCACATCCCCACTGGAAAAAAAAAAAAATCACTGAAGCTATATTCCTTCTGTTCCCCCAGTAAAAAATGCTAAGTGCATATTTTCTATTCAGTCTACTCAGCAGACTAGCTCAAATGCTTTTTAAAAATTATTATAATTATAGGAAATATTGCATAAAACTTCTGCTCTGTGGTTTTGTTCTTGTTAATGACAAAATGCTAATTGCTTAATATGTAATTTATATACAAACAACACAGTATTTATTACAAAACCAGTGTTATCTCTGATATTACTAAACGAAGAGAGACCTGTCCCTGAAATCTCAGTATCTGCTTTAAACATTCAACAAATAAGCCATTCTGTACTTGCTATCTGCTTGTTTCTATACAGAGTATAGGAAGTGTATGAGGGTGTCACCTAGTGGATTGTTTGGACTGCCTATAAGAGAGCTAACAAGCAAAAACATCCAAATGGCATTGAATGAACTAACAAAATGAAAGAGAAAGGATTCTTTTTTCTTTATTTAATTACTCCAGGAATTGTGAAGGCTTCAATAGAGCGTTATTGTTCTTTAATATCTGCCTTTGGGTTCCCATTCATGTCACAGAATCTATTGGCACTGAAAAGGGCTGTAAGAATGATGCATCCACAATTTTGAAGAGAAAATTACCTGTGTTCCTGGCTCAGAGGAAAGGTTTAATATTACCACAGACGACCATTTTAAATGAGTTGCAGAAAACTTTTGTTTAAGATTGCAAATAAGTGGAAGAAATGATATACAGTGCCTGTAGGTTCCATCAATTACATTTTAAAAGAAGGAACTATTCCATGGTTTTCAACAGGCCATCAAAAAAAGGTTTTTTACATGTATTAGTTTGAGATTGCTGTATGCATTTATAATTCATAAATAGTTAAGGTTAACGTTAGCAATCTGGAGATGAAAAGGATTACATAAACTATCCATCTTATTTCTTTGATTGAATTACTGCACATATTTAAAGCAGACGCCACTTAAGAACTGAATACCTGCAGTGAATTAACTCAGTCAAATGCAAAGCAGATACCCAAGCCAGCTCACCCAGTACAATTTCAATTGCATGTTGAAATTTAAAATAACCAGCATACAATTTATAATTGCATGATGAAAGCCTATCTGATCCCATATATTTAACCTCTTTTAATTAAAAAAAAATGCTTACTATAGTTTTAATATTACATTCTGCCCTTGAGTGGAGGAAGGGAAAAAAGTAAGGATGGAACTACAAATGATAGAGACATCCTGGTTTAGTGCCTAGAGCATACATGTTATTACACCCCCTGAAATTTTTCAATGTGTGCTGTGTAACCAGCATGGGAAGAGGAGAAAGTCTTTGCCCCATGATGGTACGCTTATTTGCTGGTGTCAGAAGTACGTACTACCCGTCAGCAGACACAGTATGCTACTGGAAGCAGCAGCAAAAATCTTACACTAGCAGTACGCTTTGCTGTTGGTACCCTGCTTGAAATGGTAATATGTCTGTTTTAATGAACAAGTGGAACTGCCTTCCTCTTTGTGTAAGGGCTAGTGCAGCCTTAGCCTTTTCTGCATATACACAATACATACAGACAATCTGAATTTTCTTGCAAAGTACCCTAGGTGAAAATATAAAGACCCCAGCAATCCTTACCCATATTAAAAGTTCTCAAAACCACACTTCAAGAGAACTGTGAAAATGTGTATTACTTAGTTTAATTACCAAACCAAAAATTTGTATAAATGTATTTCGAGCGTTTGAGTAAAACCAAACTACTACTTTTTGAGGTACAAAATGAAAGAAAAAAGGAAAAATATCAGTTAAATCTTTCACCCTCAAAACAGAGAACAGAGTTCTGTTATTCAGAAGCATCTTATTCTGCTAAATATTAAATGTTTTCTGGTCCTTAGAAGCACTTCTGTCTTCTTTGGGACATGGAGTTATTTCGGGGCTTTCTTTTTACTTTTTTTTTTCTCTCAAAACTGTTGGTCTAGGTCCTAATGGATTCTTGTGAGAAGTGCCCAGGTGATGTATATAGTGAAGTTCAGTAGCAGACACTGATAAAGTACAAAATCTGCAGGGCAAGTAGGGATTGCTGCTGAGGGAGAGGATGCTGCCGATGAGTCTTCTATACCCATTCAAACAGCAGGCTATTTTATTTTACAATAGTTCCTTCCAGCCTTGTGCAGAAAACAGCAGTACCAGGCTCCCATACTGCATACACCTCCTTTCTCACAGAAGGTCAGGCTGCCTTCAGAATAATAAAACTAAAGAAAAAAAAAAACAAAAAAAAAAACAAACCATCAAAAAACAAACTAGAGGGAAGGCCTTGGGCCCCAGCTAAATATTTCATTAAAAAGAAAACTGGTCTTGCATGTGTTCTCCTTAAAACCTCCCAAAGGACAAATCTGTCAGGGTATGTCTACATAGTTAGGAGCATCCAGTAACACAACTATTCCTCCCACTCTCTGAGGCGGCCTGACACAAGCCAGCTCCAATCCAGAAGCTGAGTAAATATGCTATCATAGTGCCAAGCCTGAGCTAACACAGGTTGTGTCTCAACAGGCCTTATTAGCTCAGGCTCATTACTATAATAACATGGCTATATGGCTTCTGCACTGCAGCTGGCTCTGTGTGCCTGGCTTGCCGTGTGCAAGGAACAGGCACGTAAGTATCTGCTCCTGACTGTGTAGACATGCCGTCAGCGTGTTCCTCCTGTTCTTCCCGGAGATTTTGTCATTTAATTTAAAGCCAGCAGCTGCTCCTCTCAAAAAAACTGTACTGGCATAAAAGAAGACCATTTGAAAAATAGTATGTTTGTGAAAGGTTGTGGAGTGCTCACTGCCTCTAGCAGGTCAGAGGATCACTTCTGTTATACCATGATGAAGTTTTCCCCAGTAGAAAGCATGACCTTAAGCGAGGATCACATAGGTATACAACTTCCAGTTTCCTCCTCTCACCTCTTACCAGAAAAGATTCAAGAGTAAATTACACACTGGAGGAGGCCTAAAAAATGTAGCAATCTGCTTTCAAATAAAAAGTGAAAAACTCACCCTTCTCTTTTATATAAATGGACAAGTTTTGTACTTCCCAAGTTGTTACTGACTAGACACAATTTATCTGCGTTTACCCTCAACTATACTGTTGCATAAACATCCTACTTCTAGGTGGAGGACACAGTCAGAGCTGCATGGACTCGTAGCTAACTTCAAAGAATGCAACAAGAACAGTAAAATTGCTCTTTAAATCTTAATGCTGGAAGGGGACAGCACCAGAATGGCAGTTCAGATATTAATATCAGACTAAATAAATACTCAGACCAAAGAAAGTCTCAGACAAAGTTCTTACAGACCACAATAGGGGAGGATATTACCTGGGATCTACCACTTTCACATATGATCCCTGTAGCTCTAATTCTTAGGTGGGTAAGTAGAACAGCAGCAGCAAGACACAAACATTATGTGCCAAAACCCTAATTCTAAACCTACACCTACACACACACAGGCAGAAAAGTATTCCCAATCATTTTTCATTATTTATTTAATAAATAATTTTTGGTCTTAGCTTTACCTGCCATTTTCAAATGTTGCTTCCTAATGATGGAGCTGAGAAACTGTCGCTTTTGAGTAATCAAAATTGATAGCTTCACATAGAGATAACAACCTCAGGCCAGGGGAGATTGCCTTGGCATTGACAGGGTTTGCAATATTGAAACTTGGCATATTGCCATGAAAATGTGGCACTACCAAGGGTCCTTTTCTTAATTGGTAGAAGAAACTACTCACCTGAGTAGAAGTTGGAGAGATTTCGTTCAAACATATTCAGCTGGTTCTTATTACAAACAACCTTATTTTTAATTGTAAAATTTCAAATGTGCTTCCCAACTTTTAAGAAAATATACATGCTTAATTTTTGTAACATACTTTGGTATGCAATACTACTTGTGTTGGAACATTTGCATTTTGATTTAAAGAAGCAAATGAGGTTTTAAAAACCTGATTTTTATGATTATAATGGGGAAATCCTCTCAGTCAGTTCAATGTGATCATTAAAGAGTCTACATGTCTTTCAGTAAAGTACTTACCAAACCTCCAATGTACTTTGTCTGTTCTTATCTGGATTGTTTCCAAGACATAACTGTTTTTACTTTTTAGTGAACTGTGCTGTAATGCCCTCTGCTGGTTTTAAGCTGGTAAAAGCACTTTAGATTTCCATTTTAGGTGATTTCAAAAGGTATAGAAATGGTTTAAAGGCTGAGGGCTCAAACCACTATGAACTTCTACCAGTATCCTAGGCTGGTGAGACTCTGTAAGAGGCTTTTACATAAAACCAGCCAAACTGATCTTAAACGATACCAAATTTGATAAAAACTTTTTACAAAGTTGTCAAGACCTTTCAAGGTTTCTCAAGAAAGAATATTTGCTAAATTCTCAAAATTCTATGAAATATTCCAGGGCTAAAGGAAGAAACTATTAAGAGCGTGAAGTGACATCCATTTAACTTCAAGAAGTTAATTCTGCATTAGCAAATCAAGACTGTGAAAATCCTATCAGAATGGTCATGTTAGATTTCAGTACTTCAGATGGAATTTCAAAGCTCTTGGCTTACATTTTAACCAGCCAACACATGACAATAACCACAGACTGAAGGAAGGAACTGAATATATGCAGGGGGACTTACATGATACTCTTGGTCAATATTTTGAATAGCTTTTAAGAAAATGGGAATGACAATTTAGACAGTTAAATATATATATACTGAAGAATATTGCTTCAATACTGTTATGGCACGAATACACAGAAGGAGGGGAATACTGAAAATCAACTTTTTTCCTCCCCAGCTTGCTATTGTCTTAAAGAAAACTTAGTGAGATGCTACCCATTCCAAAGGAGTTAAGTAATTAATACTTTCCGTGAATAAATACCAAACACACAGACATCTTCTGTGCAGCAAGATTAATAAAGTAATGTTTTGTAAAGTGACGTATCATTTGAAGTACGTATTTCATAGTGACGTGGTTAAAGTTGCCTTAACTATATAGGGTACTGATAAAAATAAGGTCTAGGATGTTCTTGTTTTTGTCTTTCAGTTCTCGCTGAGCACAGAGTAAAAATTACAAACCTGTCCTGAATTTGGCATCTTGGAAACGTGAGTGAGAGTTTCAAAAGTGCTTTGCAGAGGGGGATGTTCCAACTGCCATTGAAAGAACTCCCCTTGGTATTCTTGAAAATCCCACCCTTAAACCTTTATTAAGAATCCCTTGAAAGAGATTTTTGCTTGAAGCCATAAATCTTCCCATCAGAGATGCAGGGCAAATCACCAATTAACAGGAGACATGAAGGATTTTCTTGATTACAGTTTGGACATGCATTTCTCTGGAGAGCTGCTTTTGTTCAAAACCAGCCTGTCTCCTCCACGTTTGAGCACACAGTATGTTTCACAATCAAAGAACAGACAATTTTAGTGCAACAGAAATATGCGTTTGAATAGTCTAAAACGTTTTCATGAGACAAACTGTTACACAATAGGTGACATATAATTGTTTTAACACAGCATTGTTTCGGATGGCAAAAACATTCTGCTTCTATGTGACACAATGGCATTGGATCCAAATGATGAGTGCGTGTAGACGTGGCAATATACACGTTAAAGGTAAACATTAGCACTCAAGATTATTGTGCAGATTTAGGGTAATCCTTAGAGGATTTTAGGTTCTTGGATCTGCCGCGTCCTAAGCTGGCAGTAGCTTGAGGTGACAACCCACTGCCTGAGAGCAGGTGTGGGAAGCATGCCTGCCACTTTTCAGATATGTATGAAAAGCTTGGAGTCCATCTGTTTTCTTCCCCACCATTTTAATGATTTGCCCTATCTCTGATTATCCATGCCATTTAAGCCACAGTAACGACAACAGTGGAGACAAATTTTAAGTAGCATAATGTAGTTCTCTTTGAAATCTGCTTTGCTCTGATGAGGGTTGTAGTTGGTTTTATTTTGTTTGTTTCAGTTTAGGTTTTAAACTTAACTACAGGAAACAGTTTGATCAGTGATCAGAGTTCCTATCGGTGAAATAATGTGATGCCCAGCCTTTGTGAAATTTGCTTTATTGCTTTTCTGGAAGACATTGCCCCATGTAGTCTACCAAAGTAACATTCTTGAATTGGCTCTTATCTCTACTATTGTCTGTTAAAAAATGTATTACAGGTAATGTTAGTCCCAATTACATGTAATCATTTCTTACTAAAGAGGTTAGTGTTGTGTCCAGTGGCTAAAACAAGACATCTTGAAGAAATAGCGTATTCTGTTATTATCCATTGGATTCAGGATAACCTATTGATTTGACACTGATTTCTCACTTGAATAGTGGAGAGACTGAAGTAAGCACACAGTGAAAACCCCATCTTACAGAGATGAGAGGACTTATTTCTAGAATATTGGTACACAAACATACATAGATTGTTGCGGCACTTTAACAATGTAATTAAAGTATAGCAATCATGTAATATCCTTGCCCAAATGCTCCCATGCTTGCCCTGACACTTTACATAGAGCATAGGTCTCAGTTCTGAAAAAAAAGCTGTCTTGGTAAAGAGTAAACTTGAGCTGTTCCAGGGATGGCAGCTATTTCCGTGGCATAGCAATCTTCTTCCCGGCATCTCACAATCAAACACACGCTAACAGCCACAGACAGAAAGGAAACCTGAAAGGCCTTGTCTCTTCAATGCTTTACTGCTGCACAGGTGACAATGCCGTAAGTCTGACTGAGATTCCATAGCCATAAAGTTGGATTCAGGTCCATATACAAAATAGCAACAAAATACTTAGGTTCTATCCACTCATTCTTCAAACATCTGCCATCTGAAACGAGGTCATGACTTCTGGAGTCATGTGAAAGTGTTATTTCTGTCATACCCTGGAAAAACTAGGAACATTGTATTTGTACCCACAGGAAAAAATAACAACAGATAAATAGCTTTTTGATTGCATTTATGCCAAACTTTTAACAAGTTTAGTAAGACATATGAAATAGATCTCTACTTTTGAAATCAGATACCACCTTCTGGAAGTTACATTTACAAAGAAATCATTATTATTATTATAAACAACCTTTAATAACATGGTACTTAAGAGTCAAGAGAAGAAGTGGAATCTTCGTTTCTTGATCCCTGCAAATTCAGATAAAGTGCTTTTCTGGAAGCCTTAAGCAAATACAAGCGTCTCTCATGGAGCCCAGTAGGGGGGTTAAATGGGTGAAATTTAAATGGCTTTTATAAGATTATACTTGTTAATCAAGTGGTCTTTTCTATCTTAAATGCTACAAATCATGCAACTGATACTAAACAATATATTATCTAGGAGATTAACATCAATATTTTAAAGAATTTATATACTACAACTAATTTAAAAGGTTTTTTTGTGTCTGCAACTATAACCATGCCACAAGTTGCAAAAGATTATTTTCTAGTCTGTTGACAAAAATGAACATAGATCCAAAACACGATAGTCCATACCCACAAAATGGGAATGAGTTAATCCTTTGACACCTCTTCAGTTTGTGGTTTATAGACTAAAACACAAGTTGATTACGCTCATGTTCCTAATTATAAAAGTAAAGGGAATTTTCCTATCTTTCAATGAAGAAATGTCTTCAGTTGATTACAAGTAAGATTGGAAAACAGATCCTTTAATGAAATGTGACACAGTTGTACTAAACACAATCACACATTGCTCAGCAAAGCTGCCAATAAAGTGAAACAAATACAACTCCTCAAGTGTTTCCATGAAATAAGTAATTAAAGGTTTTCTAGTATGCAGCTTCATGGAGTACAAAGAATAAATCACATAAAATAAAGGCAAGACACTAACAGCCCAATTTCATGCAGAATTCCAACTCCTGAAAGGTTTGAAGCCTCAGGCACTTAGAATTTACTGTTCTCATTCAGAAAAATGATTTGCAGACCTAAATGAATATTTCAGTTTTTTTTCTTTGAGTCAAATGATCCATCTGTTTACTAAAACAATTCATTGCAAAGCCAAAGAGGTCATTTCAGGGTAAAACCTCCATCTTAGCAAAGGATAAACCAAACAGGGTGTCAAGTTGAACTATTTGAAGTATAAAGTGACATCGGATAATGTTTGATGATGGTCAGATTGTATGATCTTTCTGCTGCAGCATTTTTAAGCCTGGGATACAAAGAATCGTTTTCTTGGAAGGTATAGCATTGACAAAGGTTTATATTTCTGTGTCGTTATCCTAGTTTATCCTAGTTTATCTATGTCATTATCCTATACTGTCGAGTAGTGTTGATAACAAACTTTTTATGTAAAAATGCATATACTCTCTAACTTACTAAAGAACTTACAGCCACACCATCAGACAAAGAAGTGTTTGTCAGTATGCTATGAATTTATAAGTTAAATCAAGGCAATAGGCATATGCCAGAGAACATTTCTCATCTTCTCCCATTTTAGAATGAGAGATTCCATTTATTTCAAATCGCTAATTTGCAGTAAAGTTGGAATGCTTTGATGTGGGACTTGGTGGCAGGGGGGAAGAGTGAAACCAGGACAGAGTATGTTCTTGTGGAATCAGCACATTGCATAGGAAAATGTTTGTCTGAAATAATACTATACCATAATACCTAAATTTAACATTAGCCAAAATTTCAGTGGTGTTAGCTTTACAATACAGCTTCTACTAAAATCAAGGGAGAACTCCATTTAAATGGATTATATTCTCAAAATTAGAATCTATTTTTGCTTCCTAAAATAGAAAAATAATAGAGAAGTTGCCATGATTCTTCAAATGCCATCACCATTCCCAACAATTAGCAGAATATAGAGAGAATAAGAGCTGTTCTGAGTGAGGTGATTTCCCCCCACTTTTTTTTTTTCTTTTTTCCTATCCATGCATGGGAAACAGGCAGGTGGAAATGCTGTATTAGTGACTCTGCAGATAGTAGAGTCTAGCGGAGGAAACTGGATTAAACAAAAAAAGTGTATTAAGAGTACTGTGTATACTCTTCCAACTCAAAACCTTATCCGGTGGGTGAAAGTACAGCACTGGGTCCCAACCAGAGTTTATTGATGTATTTACAACATCACATACAGTACAGCTCTGTGGAGCCCAGGGCTCAAAAGAGAGCCTATTCTGTTGAACCCAGATTTCCTTTCCATGAACATAAATATCAGTCATTACCTCCATCAGAAAATTCGAAGATCATTTCTTTTACTTGTATGTTTTTCAAAAGTTTTCTTAAAGCCAAAGTGGAAATTGGTAGAGCATTTTGTTTTCTAATGGCTCCATGTACCTGATTTGGAATTGTCTTTCACAGAAGGTCAGCTGTCTAAAATCAAGTTCTGTCCCTATTTCATCTACAACCAGCACAGAGAAATAGGGAACTCCAGAGGCTTTTTAATGGATGGATCTTAACACCTGTCTTAGAACTGATGAGTCATTTTCTGGAAGAACTGATGAATCATCTTCTGGAAGTGCCTGCTTCTGCCCTCTTACTGCATGATTGCTTTAGACTTGGCCTAACGACTCTTCATACACTGGAGGTTAGGCAAATTAAATCCAATCTTTACAGGTAATACCAGAGGTCCACTTGAGTGAAGGACCTTGTTCTGCCTGGAAAAGATATTCACACAAAGGCATCTTCAGTATCTAGCTTTAGATATATTTAACACAGGCTTTTGAGTTAGGAGTTTCTGTTGTCTGTGAAGAAGCAGTGAAACTTCTAAGAGCTCTGAATCTGAGTGGTTTGGCTGAATCATCAGTCATCTGACTGAATCATCTGAATCAAGCAGTTTCCTTGATTATTTTCACAGAAAATGCTAAATCAGCTGTTTGCATGCATAAATTAATTAAAAATTGAAGTAGCTATAAGAAAGGGATAGACTAATTACTCTGCAGTTTCCTTTAACACCATTACCTTTCTCCTACTACTATGGAAGGGCAAACAGAGAAACACAACTATATTTCCCTGGCCAGCAGTTTGCAGTACAAGAAGAAATTGATTAAGCCATAGTAAAGGACTTCTATTGAGTCCTACATGTACACAACGTGTGCTTCTCTCTTTGTCCCCTTTGTCATTTACCCATTCTTGTATTTCAGAAAGAACCATAATGAACTCTCTGTGCAATTAAGATCTTGTCCTAACGTCTGGATTAGAGGTCTTGACTTCCTATTAATTTCCCTTTGAACAAAATGCTTAATTAAACTTTCTATAAGGTGGCTGGCTCCTTGATGTTGACTATCATAATAGTCTATCAACAGAGAAAGTCTTTTCATGTTTTTCTATAAACCTGCATCACTTCTTGGCTTATAGAAATTGTATTGTCAATGTGCAAAAGTTGCATCAACAGTCTAAAAAAGCAAACAGGGCACATGACGGTACTATTGATTCTTCCAGTAAAAATTTCTAGGATGACTTTTTGTTTCCATGACCTTGGAACTGCAGGAGATCCTTTATAAGGGGCAATGTTGCTTCTTTGTGTTGCCCCACTTTGGAAGATGCATTTTCCTTTGAAATTTGTGAAGTTGACAGAGAAATAGCAGTGAATCTATATAAAGTATCAGCATCAAAATCAAATTTTGTTCTCCAAACATGCTACACATAGACACTAAGCAAGTGAAAAGAGTAAGAAATCTGGCTATTCTCAATGGAAACCAGTGGAGTTCCCCATGTTCTGCCATGTGCTGTACACTACGTATGAAGTGTAATGATGATGACAAAAAGTTGCTTTACTCTGTTTTCACATCTCTCTTGAGTTTTAACACCCAAGCAAGTGTTTAATCCTTACTGCTTGTTTTCAAAGCGATGGATAAATTCTTCCAAAGCTCTTAGATAAACGATGAAAACGCTGTTATGAAAATATACGTGTTGCTGTCTTTCTGTTTC
>VYZV01012560.1:0-23269 GCA_013401275.1 Pandion haliaetus | reverse complement strand
CAGCTATTGTATGTTAGTTTATGCAATACTACTTTGGGATTAATATATGTAACATGATTTGTGTTTTGCAATAGCAAAAAAAAAAAAAAAAAATCAAGGAATTTGGATTTCATTGTCCCTTTTCTAGGACAAAACCCCAGAAATAAGTGCCAAACCTAACTTCTAATTGGACTGCAACACGAGCAGATGCATGAGTAAAATGAGTATTTAATTTGTTCACTCTCAGTTTCTTTATGCTGAGATTTGCTGCTGCTTTGTTGAATTTCAACATGCTGGTCAGATTACATGAAACTTGGCAAACTGAACTGTCTTTATACCAAATTGCAAAGCAGATTTCTAAAAACTGTCCTGAAGTCAGGACTGGCCATAGATCCCTACATCCTGAGCAATCCTATTCACCTATTAGCTGACACCAGACATTCAAAGCATGTGTACTTTCATATATGTCCATCCAATTTCTGTTTGGCTGTATTCCTGCATAATCTTTTCACTTTAAGTGTGATAATTTCAACTGATGTTAATGTAATTTATTCCCAAATTCATGGCATACTCTCTGTTTTTAACCTAGCCCTTTCAAAGATTTTCCCTTGAAGCAGAGGCATGGAGGTTAGCACTTTCTTTGCACGGCCTATGGCGTAAGTTTCCGTTTTTCTTTCCACCTAAAAAGAGGTGATACTAAAAGAGGAATCAGCAATTTTTGCCTCTTCTGGTACACTGATCTTTTATACTTTCCATTCATATTCCAAAATAACAGTGGAAATACTTCCCATTTACTTCATTCTTTTCTGCAGTTTCCTAATCTGCTTTTCTGACAATCTCAGTGAAGCAGCTAGGTTGCATAAATAGAAAGATTTTTGCAAAGTGGCTTAATACATTGTGTCAGACAGTAAAAAAAAAGGAGTAGTAGTTTTAGGGCTGGGATTAGACCTAAGAGATCACCATTTACCTTCTTAAACTCCAACCAAATTTTACCTCATCATCTACATACATAAAGTTGAATTGCAATTTGCATACAAGCCTGATAGTCCACTTACAAAACTACATGTTTAATACATGTTTTACTCCTTCAGGTAAACCAAGGCACATTCATATTAGGACCACATGACAACAGGTCGTATGGCTTACATTCCAACAATGAATGAGAGCAATATTTCACATTTGAACTAACAAGACCCAGGAGAGTTGTTCAACAACTCTTGGCTTCTTATTTCTTGTGTATATCCACTGTGGTCATCACGGACTTAATAGCAGTTAACATTAAGAACAGAGCTAAACCCAAAGTTTCAGTTAGCTAACAAGCAATGCCACTCTTGTCACTGTGTGCACTATGGCATAACTCCTCTCCACTTCTGTGTGGAACACAATTACACTTGTTATTTGTACCATTATTTTGTGGCAAGTCCTGGAAAGAAAATACATACCCTTTTATTAGTGCTAGAACATGTCAATACACTTTAAACAAAAAAGATAAAAAGCATTTTGCTTCCTAAACCTCAGGTTTTAGATTATTGGTTCTTCTAAAACTACTTTAAATGAAAAGTGCCACTGCTACGTCCTACTGCTAGCCAAAAATAGGAGGTCTGAAATTATCGATTACTTTTAAAAGAACTGCTTTGGCACCAGCTGTAAGCTACTGAGAAACAGTGTAAATGCAACAAATGGCTTATTTTGTTGGACTTCGGTGGGCGTTATTTTCTTAGATGCCGCGTATGAAAGATTTAGGCAGGTGTAAGGAGGAAGCTGAGATTACCTCTCATCTGGTGTGGGGGAATCCAGCCAGGGAGTTAGTGTGGTGCGAAACAGGCTCTCCAGTGAGATTTTCTCCAGTAATTGCTACGGGGACGTAAGGACTCACTAGAACATACATTTTGCTGTACATCCCCAGTGCGGAAGGGGTAAAGCTAAGGTAATGCTTACTTAACGAGGATCCGTGCCTATGAATAATATTTTCAGCCTCTGACTGAATTCCAAGTCTCAAAGTACATGACAGAAATATATCCATTTACTACAAGATGAAACATTACACCTAACCTATAATCACTGGAAGGCTTATTTTTTAAAAACTCTCCATTCAGTATTGCAATAAAGACTTTTTTTCCCTTTTAAATGAAAGTAAAGACATCATGCTGAGGAAATTATGCAAATTAAACAGAGTCCATACAAACCAATTAGTTTCAAGATCAGAGGTGACATATTTTCTAACTAATACCAGTTTAAGCTTTTATTTATGAGCCTATAAATAAAAATACTCTCACAGGAACATGTACGAAAGAAGACAGAGTATCTACAGAAGAGGACCAGGTTAATTTTCCATATCACTAATATATTAATAAACAATAACCTCTGAAGAACAGTTTATTTATAAATTCCAGAATTTCTATTATTGTCCTGGAGTCATGTGTTTACACAGGATTTACAGACTAAAAATTTGCTAAGACCTTAGACATAAAGGCTAGATGCCTGGGGAGTCTTATAACAGACCCTTTGATTCAGAATATAGTAGAGCAAGCATTCATGTGGTGGTTTTCCTTGTGTCCACAATAACACCACCTGCCTTAAAATGGCTGCTTTGAGTCAGCTCTCCCCCAGAGCAGACAGTCAGCTAGCGCTCTCCAGTGCATTGCATGCTCTTAATAGCGATGTACTATTTTTTCCCAAATACCACAATATCTATTCGTTTGGGAATCTGTAGCAAGCTGGACTGAGGCCAGAGAGTAGTCCCCTGGCTCTGACTGCTTCTGGCAGAATTGCCATCCGCAAACCTGCTGCTTGTAGCAGAATTTACTAGAGGTGTGTGGAAATTGAACTCATGGCTTCATAAGAAACTTTGCAACTCTGTATTTTTTTCCTATTCAGGAACCAAACAAAAAGAACATACGAAGCCTGAAGTATCTGGTTGCTGAAGAGAACATTCTCTTATTTTTTTCTTTGCTACTAAAGTACATAGTAAGTTCTACGAGAAGCTTCTAAAAGGGAAAATTTAAGTGTCTCACTCAATCCTTATCTTATTTAAACACTTTATTTTTTATCTTCTCTTTTTAACTGTTTATTTTCATTCAACTGAAATGTTTTGATTTTGATAAATCACCATTTCAGAGGAAAAAATTGTTTTGCTAAACATTAACTCCCATTTCACACATAAACGTTCCTGCAAAGGAATTACATTTTAACTTGATTTTGTACCAGGTATCCCTATTGGAAGGCTGTACCAGAATTTTACTCCTCTGATGCATAGATGCCTTTTTCTAATTTATAAGTTTATTTATAGCTACTTCATGCCTTTTTAGCATTGTGCCAACATCACATTTATGTTTGATCACTACCTTCTCTTTCTCTGATGAATATCTCCTGATGACTGCTTTTGGGAGCAAACCTTCTCCCTCAACTTTGTTTCTGCATCACTGTTTACCAGTTGTCATTTTGTGACTGATGTGTACACTCAGGTGTTTTTCCTTTATCATTTCACAGTCACGAATTCTCAAATTTGTGGTAGATAATCTAAGTGTCCTAGTTTATGACCTTGTTTTTCATATACTGCACTCAGTCCCACTTCAGTTTTGCTAGTCCTTGTGGTCAATACAGCTTTTCCTAAATTATATTCTTCTGTATTTATGATACTTCCAAATCTTACCATACATCATGTTCTCATACAAGGATGGTTAGGAAAACTAGTAATCTAAGGCAGAGCAAAGATAAATATTTGAGACACTCCATTGTAACTTTAATTCAGCTTCAGTATTTCTATAGTTCCCCCTTCAGCATCACCCTTTGAGTTGCTTATTCAATTTACTGATCTTATACTATCTGCAGTGTGCTAATCTTCTGCAGTGTACTTTAATTTTTGCTTATGTAGAATAGAAAAAAATACATAACCAAGTCCAGGTATATTGAATATCTGCTTTTCTGTCATCTCAAGGAATCAGTTATCAAAGAAAAAATATGAGATCTCATCATTTGTCTTCATAGTCATCAAGTACAGAAATTCTTACTCCAATTTCCTTCTTTGCCCTCTTTTTCTCAGTCATAAATGTGAATCTCATTTAACACCACCGTGATCACAGTGTTTTTCATAGTAAAAATCAATGTGCCTGTCAACACACAGTCTTTTTCCATACACCATACTCTGAACACAAACTATGCAAAAACACAGTTTCTCTCCAGTTTAGACCTAATACTACCAGCGCACAGCTGTGAATGTGTCAGACAAGTGTGGGTAACTGAAGAGCAGGTCACCTCAAACCTTGGCTTTTTAACATGGACTTCCAGCTTCCTTCCAAACCCTTCCATGCTGTCCCTGGTCTCCTATCACCATCTCATTTCTACTGTATTTTCTACCTCCTTCAGAGAACCCCAAGTAAATGACCATTCCCTCCTGCTCCATCAGCACTTCTACCACGCACCCCTCCTCACAGGAACCATGCCCCACACCTTCTGCATTTTGCTACCTTGGCTCTTCTTTCTGTACCCTCAGCTACCGGTACAGCTCCTCACGTTGGCTGAGGGGCAAACAGGAAAGCAGTTGTGGGAAGGGGGAAGCTGGTGCCCCTTGCCAGAACTTACTCTGCTTCTAAACATGCTTTTGCCCGGAATAAGCCTCTTCCATTTTCCAGGCATCAATGCTAACATTTGTGGAGTCTGGAACAAAAAAACCTGGTAAGTATAAAACAAGCTGAAAATGAAATATAAGATTCGGCTAAAGTATTCTTTCCAAATTTGCTATTTCCTGGAAGGCTGCTTCTCTCAAACCGTGTCCTCTTTAAGTCTTTGGTCAAAAACAGCATATCAAAAGGAATGGGCCTTAGCATAAAATTAGATCTTTTTATTATTCTTTATTCAAATCAACTAAAAATGATTTTGAAAAATTTCAGCACAGAAGCAAATGGAAATAAACAGGGTAGATAATGAATCCTTCTCATGGCTGCTCTAACTGGAATGGCAGCACTTTAATGCTGCACCATTTTTTTTTTCCCCCAATAGTTTGTTTTTAATATCCCCCCCAAAACTCTAGAAGTATTACAAGGCACCTTGTGGTCTTTGCGATGGCAGTTTCTGTAGCACAGTGCAACAGTTAAAACTTTTGAAAAAGCCTGATCCTTTGGGAAACAAATAATCCATGTTTGCTTTGCCTGCTTGAATTTGTATTCTTGTGAAAGATGAGACTCCCAGAAAACTCCAAAGTACCCCCCCCCACCCCCCACCCCCCACACTAAAACGCTGCCACTGGCGTCTGCTTAAGGACCGATAGAATAGGCCAATGATTTTGGGGGCATCACATCCTTTAAAAAAGTTCCCACACTCAGATGGCTGTCAATGGTGGTGCCAGTGAACCGTTACGCAAAGTCCCCCAAACACTTTGTAAACTAGGATCCGGGAGGACAATAGTAAAGTTCAGTACTGGAAAGAGATAGTGTACTGAATGCACAATGCCAAGCTTTGTCTGCGGGGGCTTCTGTCGAGGGAGAGGGCTACTTAATCTCCCCACTTGCCCTGGGGATTCTAGCTGTTTTAATGTGTCCTTTTTGAGAGCCTGTGAACTGTAGAATATAGGCTGGTAACAACTTTCTTTAGGACTGCCTCAGCAGAACCAAAAGCTGCCAACACAGAATACCAGCACAGTGGTGCTAATGAGCACAAAGAAGACCTTTAACTGTTTTTACAGCTACCATGGCTAGGGTTTCATGTCATTCCTTGGTGAAGGAACTAATTCTTTCCCTTGTTTTATATGAGTCTAGCTTCTATCATGCTGCAGAGGATGGCCTCTTCACCCATTTTTCTTTTTTTTTTTCCTCTTTTTTGAATAATAATAAAGCCTGATGCATCTTTAATGAACTATGGGGCTTTCAGGACTTTTCTCCCCTTTCTTACTATATGGTGTAGATACACAGTTCATACACACTGACAAAAAATACTAAAGTTATTACTGATTTGTCTAAGGATGAGTAGCAAATGCAAATCAAAATCATTGACATATATTTTAACATTAAGGGATAAACTCCTGAAGTCAGTGAAATTCCTGAAGTGAGAGTAGAATAAACTGCTAATCTTTACTTCAGGAATGTTCTAGGTTTTGTATTTTTAGAAAATGTTAATGTTTTATTTTATGTAATTTGGGCCTTTGGCTGTTTATTATATATTACAAATGAAACTCTGCTATAACTGGAAAAACAAAATTGTAAAAATGATAGTATATATTCAAATGATGCATGGTGCAAACACAAAGATGTAGACCTTAAAACAATAGAAGAATATGAGAGATACCTTTTAAAGGAATGAATGACTTGAAGTAATTAATGGAGTCCTATGTATAAATATGTGAACTCAAGGGCTTTCCATTACCCAGACAAAAATGTTTTCTTTATTAGCTACATACTACAGTACCTATACGTGGACATAAAAAGTATAAATCATTTTCAGCTTAGGCTTTGTGAATGTTTGTCTCTGCATCAATCTAATGATTGCACTTGTCAGTGCACTCACAACAGGCTATATGAACATTTGTATTTGACTTATCTCCTTCCCTCTAGGTATCTAGATACCATATAAAATCCGCATGTGCATATATCCATATTGGTATCTGAATATCCTTTTGTTTACTTTTTATCCTTCTTCACTTTCCTTTTCCTTTCTACTTCGCTCTGAATTTTTGCATTAAATATTAAAAAGATACAGCACAACTAAGGTTGAAGCGCTAATGAGATACTCAGGGCAGAGGACATGTTCAAAAGCTGCAGTTAGTTGCTTTTTGCTACAGTAGCATAGGACAAAGCAGCACAGTTGTTCTTTGTATGTATGTTAGTACTAACTATCAAATAATAAATGGACCATAAGTAACAGACTCTTGCATATGCAAGCCCAAAATGCAGCTGCATGTTTCGAAGCGCGCTAGCATGCTGTTGTCTCTTTGTGAATGAATGTGCTTTATGGTCTCATGAGAAATCACAGATATTTACTCATATAACTAAATCAAATCCAGGCTGATCAGATTGAATCCATGAGAAATGCACATGGTAGTTAATCTGGAAGCATTAAATTAAAGTCACTTTTAGTACTTTGGGGCTTTCTCTATCTAGAATCATTTGTGCCCCACTAACTTTTTATGTGGAAAGCTCTGCTGTGAAGCAAAGCCGCTTTAACAAATACTGATGCCTTCTGAGATTAGCCAGCAAGGTGAGAACTCATGCTGAGACACTAGCTTTACACCTATATGTCATGAGCCAAATTCATGACCTATTTAGTACATTGTTGCACACTTTGCACATGGTGGCACAAGATGGTCAATGAAGTCAATTAAATAACATGGTTTAAGGCGAAAAAAAGATCAGGAATAAGCAGCTGTAATAAGTTTTGTTCTAAGTTATACTAGAATCATGGGATACAGATTTAGGTATTTAGCAAAAAGATAAACTATGCATGTCATTTTACAGGCAACGGAGTTTTGCTTGGCAACAAACATTTGCTGAGAAACAAAAGTTCATACAAAACCAGTAACTCAGTCCTCCTCTAGAAAATCAGATTAACAATTTTGCTTAAGAATTTCTAGGGAATTAAACCAAGTTCTACAGGGTCAGTATTCAAAGATTTCTTTACAGCTAGGCTAATAGATTAGGTTTTCCCTAGAAAACCTAATCATTTACTTTTTCCCAATGGTATTTTGAACCAAACCTGTTCTTATGGAATGTAACTGAATTTCAAGGATGATTCCAAAACACATAGCTAAGACAGCAATGGCATTAGTGATGCTGGCATTTAATTAGCCACAACCTTAAACAAAACAGAAAACAAAGCAGAGCAAAACAAAACAAAACAGAGATTTGGAGTACGGTGGGTTTTGAAGACAAGAGGAAACACGCAAACATGATCTAATGCAATTAACTACTAATGAAAAACATGAAATTTATTCTAAAATTTTGCAGGCAAGTGTAGGTTATCCAATGCATGCAAAAGCTATAGGATGAACCTGCAGAACAGGTGGGAAACACCTCTTGTTTAGCCACCATGTGGGATAAAAAGTCCCAAAGAACGACAAACCCAGTCGAGTTTGCTTTGAAGTGCTCTTATGGCACCAGCTTGGCTTCTATCTGTCTGGAGCAAACGAACACCAAAAGACGCAACAGGTCTAGAAATCATCAAGTGGCACGATGTTTCTAAAGGCAGGTTTCATGTCACTTGTACTTGCAGGCCCTGGTGCAGTGGAGCAGGAGTAAATATTTGGTGAAAGGAGGATGAATGTGGCTGCAGCAAGGTCATGTTCGTTGGCTGCCAGAACAGAAAGTTGGTGGATTGATATATGACATAATGTTTGGTTACCTTGTGGAGGAGAGACCACTTTGGATAGGAAAGGCTAAGGGAAAAATCTATTTTCCTGGCTTCAGCAGAGAAAATTAATCTTTATATTAGCAGTTTAATTTCTGACCTAAAAAGAAAAGGTAGTTGGCCACCAGAGATTGGTTTTGGATTCTCATGAATCAAGCAAAAAAGTGAAGAGGCAGAAAAAGGGAAATTAATTATATGAAAGCAACATCCACATTTCCCTCTCTGAAGCTGAAGTCCAAACAGAAAAGCTTCCGTGGCTTTGCTGAGCGTGGAGCCAATGCCTGTGGCTCCCTGTGGATACAGGGAGCCCCTAGGTGACTATAAATTGCAGATCCCTGTATGAATGCAAATATAGCTACATTCACACATCTGTGTTTTATTAGGTCAATATTGGTTGCCAAAATAAGTATTATCATTTCCACTAATAAATAAATAGTATTCTTAGGACTAGTCAAATGCAAACTTAATTTTACTGCCACAGACAGCCTTGTTTCTATAGAAGAAAGCTAAGGTCTTGTCCTTTAGGGTAGTGGTTTTTTTGTGTACAGAGCATGAGTTATTTGATAGTGGAGTAATACAGTTTCCAGAAATTATCTTGTATAGCTGCAGCAGAATCTTACTAATTCATCCTAATAAATAACAGTCCCACTTGTGAGTTATATCTTGTCTATATGAGGAAATGAATGCACTGTGAACTAGCATGTGAATTAAAAGTATACTTGCTACTCAACACCAATTCCTTGTATGGATATGCTAAGATCTAGATTCATCCACCTAATTTGGGGCATATAACTGAAGAATCCAAGTTTGGAGTGTAAGCGTCCTGCAGTTTTTCTATTGCCAGTGAAGAATCCATTTAAGATTTCACTTATGCTCTGGAAGAATTTCTCTTTAGCCATTCCCTGCATAGAGTAAGTAAATAGGTTGCCTCAACTTAAATACCAAAAGTTAGGTGAGATGTATCCTGGTGTAAGGGTGCTCTGAAACAGTGAACCAAAGGTATGCAAGGAGGCATCTTGCATTGGTGTTAGCCTGGTTCCCTAATTGTTCCCTTTGTCCACAGATCAGCAGTGAACAGGGGTTTGGTAGTGTGACTGCTTATGTTGTGCTGGCTCTCTATATAAAAAGAAGAGTTCTATCTTCAGGGCTGTCAAATCAATACTTTATTTACAAGCTTTAAAAGTTCACAGTTTTCTAGTGGAAAGAAAGCGTATAAATACAGAAAATACAATCCTCAGGCCATTTCCCTTTCACTCCCACCCCAAAGGACATTAGTATGTTCTGTCTGGTCTCTTTCAGCTTTAACATTTCCTGCTACACTCAGTGAAATTTAAACAAAATCACTTTTACAAACATTTAAATGGAAAAATATGGAGTTTTGTCATTTCCCTCCTTGTGTAGCACTAATTAACAAAGCCTTTTTGTGAAAGCAAAAAGCTTTCCTTTTTTAGAACTGGCATGCTCCTCCTTACTGATTCCCAACTGTGGTGGCACAATCCAGTATTCTTGAACAATGATGAGAACAGAAATAGATGGCATTCAATAGAAGCATGAATAATGGCAAGCAGAAACGGAGTGGTGACATAATCTGTCTTCCAAATTGCCTTGAGATACAGTCAAGAAAACACTGCATTGTAACTTGTATGTTGTGATCACCTCTGATAGGTATCACCAAATAATTTTCAGGACAGATTTATCCATTCCGGTTAGCCATTTAAACATTTTTTAATGAAAGCTCTGCTTACATACTTATGTCATATATGCCTCCAGCTCCCACATCCTAATGATTATCAGCTGGTTATTTTCCCACTTGTGCTTGAAAAAGTGGTGGTTCTACAGCATTTCCCATGTGAAAAACATATTGAACAAACATGTTCGAGGGGGCAAAAGAGATGTAATGCTCTGTGATCATAAAGATGCGTGAATATTCAGAGAAATACAAGGGAACAATTTGAATGTAGTGTGAGGCTGTTAAGATTTCAAAATTGAAGGAGGTGGATGAATTCATATTCAACAGAACAAGCCCTATTTCCAGCTGATACTTTGTTTTGTTTCCAACACCAAGCTGTAAGCATGTTTTGTCAATACTATATTAGGGTATCAGAAAGACGAATACATTTTGAAAAGTGGTATGTTTTTGCAGGTTTTTTTTAAATAAAAAAAAATATAATTCATTACTAGTAAAACAATCTGCACAGTGAAAATGCAAAGTATTCAAATATTGATTGAATTTATAGTCCTCAGAGGGATATGACCCATTACAATTTGCTTATTATTATAGCTTTTGGGGGAACAAGAGATGCATGGCTGTTAAAGCTGTGCCACGATTTATCACAGTCTTCTGTTTTCATTTGTTTGTGACTTTCTGAAAGAGTCTTTTTTTGGGCTGAGACCTCTATAATTGGTCTCAGCACAATGGAACTCCTCCTCACTCATCCCTCTTCCCTTCCCATCCCCCTGCCTTCAATCTGTTCAGCATTTTTGTGTTAGTGGTGCGTGGAAAAAATAGTACTTATTAGAGACTTTTTTTTTCGCTTCACCATGATTCAAAAGCTGTCTAAAAAGAAACCAAGAGAATTTTTATTTGGCACAGTGAACAGCACAAGCTGCCCAGTTTAAAGGTGCAGTTGAAGTGGTGCTTTTGAAGGGTACTGGCAAAGCGCCTTAGGAGGCATTTTAGTTATCTTTGCCACAGGCAGGTAAAATCCTTCCAGTTCCTTTCTGCTTGCTGACATAACGCCATGCCCACAACTCTCTAGAACATTTCCCATTGCGATTGCCAAAAAGTAACTACTAAAAGCACACAAAAGTCAATACAGCAGCAAGATCAAATAGAGCACAGTGGAAGGAAAGGTGGTTTGGGGGCTACTGCAATGATTTGCAAGCTCTTTAAGTAAAGACCTCTGCCCCTTCTTGGAGATAGAACTGCGCGTAATTTTCATCTCCATTTCCTTTATATGCAGCAATGAGTGCTGCAGTCGACCTGTCATTCTCCGTCTCTTTTCCCTCTCCCCATCTTTTCTTTCTCATCTTTCTTCTCCCTTCTCCTCTACACCTTTGTCAGATTTACTACTTGGGGTTTAGTCCTTTTCACTTGCAAAGCCATTCCATTTGGTTTTGTTCTACTGCTAGTGTCAGTTCGCTAGGGGTTACATGCAGCTAATAGTAACACGCCCTGGGAGAACTGTGAGGCTCCATTGTATTGATAAAAAAGGCAACTGTGAAAGAGAGCTCAAACCCCCCCTGCAAGGTTTAGGACCAGAAGACACTGCTTTTAGTTGGGATCCACAGATATTATTTCATTGCCTATAATTAACTGTTGTAATGTTTGATGTGGGTTCAGACATTCAGACTTGCTCTTCTTCCTTCTCTTTGAGTTTTGAGAAGTCATCTGGGCAAAGATGGGCCCTGGAGTCTCCTTGCATGCCAGGTCCGCATCAGTGGTACACCCCTGATTTCACTCACATTCCTCCTCAGCTAGATGAGGTCAAGGGGAGAAGTAATCACAACCAACCAGCGGTGTGTTGCTTGCACTTGATTAAATATGCTGACACTATCATTAATCAAAGTTATGTTTTAATGGTATATTCACAGTGAAATATATGATTAATGCTATTGATAGTGGAAGAACAACCTTCTGTTATTTTGCAACTACTTTGTCTTCTTTAAAATGACTGGGAATTTGCATTTGAGGGTACACATGAGTGAATGAATGAATGTACATGTGTATTTATTCCTGGCTTTTTTGTATTTATCCACAGAATCTGTAATACAGATTTGCTTCTCTATGTATAAGGCTGCCACATGTCATGTGTGCATAAGTAATTTTGTTAGTTACATATGTGAATGACCAGTGCATGCTTTTAGAGCAGCTCACCATACCGTTCGCTGCCACCCAGGGAAGGCCTGGGGCAGCTGAGTAACAGCACTCTGCAGCAGGAACTGGAAGACATTCTGCGTTAGAGAACTCCACTTGTCTGAAGGCACAAAACATGGGCGTGAGGGAAAGAGCATATTTGGCATGACATTGATTTATGGGGTGCAATGTACTCCTCCTGCATACCAAACATAGAGTGCAGGCTGGTGTGGAGATTAGGGGAGGTGAGGCCGTACTTTGTTTCCTATCCCCTTGAGAACCTGCTCACCCCATAAGGATGAGGGATAAAGAAGTGTCTGTAAACACCTGTTTCTCTATTTTTCCTTTCTTCTTCTGCACTGTTGTCATATCTAGGAAGAATCTAGCCCGTATATTAATCCAATTTCTTTCAAAAATTCAAATTGCAATCCAAAAGGAATGGGTTTAGCAAGCAAACAAATTACGTTCCTAGCCATTCTCTAATGGGCCTTTGAGTTTCAAGGCTTTGTAATTCCAGTCTTTGTATACACTACATACACTGCTTTTCCCTAAAGGACCTGGCAGAATTTGTCTTGATTATTGAAAACAGATGTTTGTAGCATATGCATCATATGTTATAGCTATGTTGCATGAAAAATTGTTGCATGAAAAATTGTTTCACCGCCTGCACACTTACAGGTCTCCACTAGAGGGAGATCAGTAGAAAGCAGAAAAAACACCCTGTATTCAGGAAGGGTGATAGCAGCATAATCCTATGCCTCCCTAAACTGGTGGGTTTAGGTATGTTGCTGTTTAGGCATTCTTAAGTAACCAGAATCCACCTATACATGCTTTTCAAGGGGTTTGCATAGTTATGCTAGAATTTATGGATTTCAGTTACTTCAAAATTGTCTTATGTATGAAACATGACGTTTCTACGCTGGAGTTGGTGATCTTATTAAGACCTCATGTTTAGCTTTTTATTTTGTAATTTTGGTTTATATGTGTCTTATAATTGAAAAATATACATAAATATTCAAGAAATGCACCTACAGGATCATAGTGATGTTTTGCTTTTGTCTGACTTTCCTACAGTTTATTGCATGTACTCTTAATTTGATATCTCCAGAAATACTTAAACATGTAAAATACGCTGTATTTATGGATTTTAGATTACCTCCCTCATGAAAACAATAAGATAATTTTCTGAAGGAGAAGAAAGCAGTTCAATCATTTTAGCATTTAGAATGTAAAATCAGCAATAAGAATTTGAAATTGTTTTAATTACTTAATATTTTACAGTTGATAAAAAGAAACCAACACAATGCAGACACAGTGTAAGAAAACAGAGAATGCTGTACAATGTCATGTCCTGGAATTTACAATTTTTGCTCCTTGTTACCATTCAGTTACACACATGTTGTTGGTACGCCGTCTTTTAGAAGCAGAATGTCTCCCTAGACTCTTTGTGTATTTACGTGTTTTTCTAATGTCCATGCAAGAATAACTTTCACCCTTAAAAGTAGAGGTACAGGCCTCACTATACTGACTCATTGGTTCATGGTGTTACAATAACTCTGGTTATTCTATGCCTAGGAACTGGAAACTGAAACACTAACGATATAGAACTGGGATATGTAGGCAACTCAGACAAAAGGGGCACAAACACAATATATATACATGTATCACACAATGCGTACCTGTATACAAACACACAGATTTCTTTTAATACATCTGAGTCAAATGGATTTAATGATAATGTGCATGGAGTGTAAAAGATTTTCTACCACTGTGAGGATGCTTCTTTTGCAAATGCCCCAAATGGGTCACCACAAAAGCAGTTTACTCAGTGACAGTTTGTAAAAGACTATGAGTTCTTTCTATTTCACAGATTTTACAAATGTTATTGCAGGAGTTTAAAAACTTAATTTTCCATAATCATTTACCTGTTACATCAGAATACTTTAGGTAATAGTCTGAATCTTGCCCAGCTTGCACCCAGAGCAGCTATAATTTTTAAGATAAAATTCCATAACTGGAAAAAGGAAGAATTCTTTCTTGGGCATTTTCAAGCTAGTCCTTTTGCCCACCAACGGGAAATAATTTCTGACGTTTCAAAAATGTAAGTTTCTGTATTCTTATCGAACACAGCTATCTAGTCCAGGATCTGGCTTCTGGGATTCATCAGCAACAGAGATCAAAAAATAAAACAGTAACTTTATATTAGAGAATCTGGTGGTTTTTTTTTTTTTTAAAAAAAACACTGTTTCCTTTTATTTAATGCTACAGAAGAAAATATGGGCAACCATATTTTGGAACCATGGTCTAATATTTTCAAGCAACTGTTGCTTCTAAATCTCTTATCTAAAGGTATTTGTGTATTTTTACATTCCATCTTAAAATAAGCAATTTTTATATAGTCTCATGCTTGTTTAATCTTTATTTCATCCAACCTGAGTTGTTTTACCAGAACTGAAATGACATGTTTTTCTTCTTTAAATTCTAATGTCTTAATGCTAGTGTCTGGTTTATTTGAAATATGTCTATTATCACACAAATAGAAGTAATACAGCATTCTAGCAGATTGATCTATTGTTACTTGACTTCCTGTAAGAATAAAACAGAATAGACTACTTCAGTTGGAAGGGACCTATAACGAACATCTAGTCCAACTGCCTGACCAATTCAGGGCTGACCAAAAGCTAAAGCATGTTATTAAGGGCATTGTCCAAATGCCTCTTAAACACTGACAGGCTTCGGGCATCGGCCAGCTCTCTAGAAAGCCTCTTCCAGTGTTTGACCATCCTCTCATTAAAGAAATGTTTCCTAACGTCCAGTCTGAACCTCCCCTGGTGCGGCTTTCAACCATTCCTATGCGTCCTGTCACTGGGTCCCAGGGAGAAGAAGTCAGCACCTCCCTCCCCGCTTCCCTCCTCAGGAAGCCGCAGAGAGCAATGAGGTTGCCCCTCAGCCTCCTTTTCTCCGAACTAGACAAGCCCAAAGTCCTCAGCCACTCCTCACAGGATGTTCCTTCCAGCCCTTTCACCAGCTTTGTTGCCCTCCTCTGGATGCATTCAAGGACCTTAACATCCTTCTTAAATTGTGGGGCCCAGAACTGCACACAGTATGTGAGGTGAGGCCACACCAACACTGAATCTAGCGGGATAATCACCTCTTTTGACCAGCTGGTTATACCGTGTTCGACGCACCCCAGGATGTGGTTTGCCCTCTTGGCTGCCAGGGCACACTGCTGAGTCCTATTGAGCCTGCTGCCGACCAGCACCCCCACATCCCTTTCTGCAGGGCTGCTCTCCAGCTACTCCTCTCCCAATCTATACTTGTGTGTGGTGTTACTCCGTCCTAGATGAAGAATCCAGCATTTGGACTTCTTAAATTTCATCCCATTAATCATTGCCCAATGCTCCAATCTACCTAGATCCCTCTGCAAGGCTTCTTGTCCCTCCAGGGAGTCAACAGCACCTCCTAGTTTGGTATCATCAGCAAACTGTTTTGATCCTCACATTTCTACGAGTTCCAGTAGAGATTAGGGACTCATTTCCCTGCACTGTGGACTACACCTCCAAACATCTCCAAACCCTTTTTACCCTTCTTCCAAGAAGCTTAGTAGAGGCACTATTCTTTTTCTAATAAGTAATATAGTACTGAGAAAAAAAAAAGTTCGTTATGTAAGGGTGTAAAATTCCAAACTTGGCAGGCACACTGCCTCAAAGTACTATTAATCAGGTGATTAATGGCACCTCGTGTCTGTGGCAATATCAGCTTCCCCCTCAAAACAACTCTGGAACCCAATGGCTGCCCTTCTCCCTCAGAGGTACAAGAGTCTGACTTGCTCCTGTCTGTGCAAGGCAGTGACTCCAGCCTGTCCTAGGCATCAAACATTAGTGCCGCTAATAACACTACGGCACTAATGATGCCACATTCAGAGGGCTCACCCCTCCTCCTGTGCCTCAGAGCAGCTATAGATGCGTGAAGGGCAATACACGTTATTGTAAATTCTTCAGGAGAGTACAGCAACTGAGTTAACTAGAGAAAATTCATTATTTGTATTGAAGTGTACTGGAGTTTTATCACCAGGAGCAATGTATTCTGGAAAGCAAATGGCTAAAGTTTTGTTAAACAAAGCTATGTGATATCAATTGGGTTCACTTACTCGTAAACAGACGTATTTTTCAAAAGCTGATATCTCTGGCTATCTATCCCTGTCTCAATCAAGCAATAACATATATTTGGCTAGGAGTAGATTTTGCTAATGTTTATGCTACTTAGATCTCAGAAAGTTGATATTCAAGTAGTATCCTAGATGTTGATTTCTAAAAGTATAAGGTCTTGGTTCCTGATAGCTCTTATTAAAAAAAAAAAACTATGTTGAAACATTTTTAGTATTTTCAGCTGCAAATTTTATTTTATGGCTTCAGAATCAGAAACTTCTTAGAATTTCCTTAAAATTCAGACATACTAAGCTGGCTGTAAGTTTAAACAAAAAATAAATCTTAAACACAATTTTGTATATCATATGAAATACTGTTTTCTATAGTACAAAAGGCAAGCTTTAAAAAGAATTCCAAGGAGATAAATCATTTATTCATCTAAAAGGTGGCAGTTGTAGCCTAGAAAAATTAGCATGCGTATATACAATGCAAATTTATTTTTACATCTATTTACGTTCACATGCATTTACATTCAGATAGATGACTCATCAAGCATTTGCCTTCTGCCAAGTGTGTTGGGAAAGTTGAGATGAAAATAACCAAAGTACAGCTAAAAAAAGGTGTAGTTTTTGTGCTAAGTGGCTATGATGGTACGCAGATTTTCTTTCCTGTCCCTTGGGAACTGCTGTCTTTGGAAGCATGAAATGTGCATGTTCTCCACTCGGTTGATTCCTGAACATATTTATTCATAAATATGGTGTATTGACATTACTGTACACTCACATTTTGGATTACTGCATATGGTATTATACTGTAGCTTATGTACTCCAGAGCACATAAAATATCTACAACAGGCCACTGCAAGATATAGGAGGAAAAGCTTCAATAATTTGCTTTAGGAGGAGTAGTAACTTAGTTCAACTTACACAGTGGTTTTCATCCAGCGTGCACTAGGTGCTTATTCACAAATCTTTCTGCTGAAGCTGTGTCAGCTGAAGAAGATTAATTCACAAGTCACTGCCTAACACCTCTCTGCTGGAAGTTAGGTTCCTATACAGGTGCTGTCTAACCTGTTCAGTGAAAATGAGTGATGTGAGCTAAAGCAGTCTCTGTCACTCATTGATCTGGGAACATTTGCAGGAGCACCTGAGCTGGCAGCTCGCTGGGGGCCATACCCTCCATACCCTCCAGCAAGGTGAAGCAAGGAAAAGAGAGGGGAGACCAAAGATGCTAGCTGAAGAAAATATATGAGCAAGTCCCACCAGTTCAGATAGATTCAGTTGTCACCACCAGCAGACTGAGACTAACATAATGGTTTAAGAATAGGTACGGTGCTGGTTTTGGTTGGGACACAGTTACTTTTCTTCATAGTAGGTAGTATGGGGCTAAGTTTTGGATTTGTGACCAAAACAGTGTTGATAACGCCAAGAACTGCTGAGCAGTGCTTACACAGAGCCAAGGCCTTTACTACTTCTCACCCCACCCCACCAGCGAGCAGGCTGGGGGTGCACAAGGAGTTGGAAGGGGACACAGCTGGGACAGCTGATCCCAACTGACCAAAGGGATATTCCAGAGCATAAGACGTCATGCTCAGCATAAAAAGCTGGGGGAAGAAGAAGGAAGGGGGGACGTTCAGAGTTACGGTGTTTGTCTTCCCAAGTAACCGTTACACATGACAGAGCCCTGCTTTCCTGGAGATGGCTGAACACCTGCTTGCCCTTGCAAAATAGCGAAGAAATTCCTTGTTTTGCCTTGCTTGCGTGCACAGCTTTTGCTTTACCTCTTAAACTGTCTTTATATCAGCCCACGAGTTTTCTCACTTTTACCCTTCTGATTTCTAACCCTCATCCCACTGTAAGGGAGGTGAGTGAGCAGCTGCATGGTGCTTAGTTGGCAGCTGAGGTTAAACCACGACAGGTACCCCAATGAATATCCCTGCCTCTTCAGCAGTATGTGTGCATGGCATTCCACAGGAAAGCACAAGCCAGGTGTAGGCTGGCTGTGGAACATCCTGGCACGGTCAGGGTCACTAAAACTTAACAGGAGAACAGGAACACTGACTGGATTTTAAGCCTGAAGACCATCAAATCATCTAAGTTACTTAAAATAAAACAGCCATATAATTTTATGCCTTTTTCTGCAACCTGCACTTAATAACCTGCATCACTGAATAAACTGCACTGTGATGGCCTCGTGTTTCAAACAGTTGAAGAGAAAGAACAATGAAGAATTCAGTGCTTATTTAGCTATTATGTTAAAATGTATTGCTTCTTTCTCAATCAAATGTCTGGTTTTAAATGCCATTCACTGATCTTCTATATGCTGCCACCTTCCACATCAATAGCCATTTAGTGAGTATGGTAACACACTGTGATCAAATTTCTTCTTGATTTTATTTTTATTAATTAATTAAGGTAAACAAACTAAGCTTATTATTAGTCTTCCAGTGAGAAACACAGAACAGCCTGTTTGACGCTCTCCTGCATCCGTTTTTTCAGTATCTTCTGATACAACAAATATTAAAAAAGCAAAATATAGGACTCCTCCCATCCTGTAGGCTTGCATCTAAAATCCCAATCTACAGAAAATATATCACAGGCAGGGTGAATGGCCACAGAAGGATGGCTTCTCTCTCTTTCAGATTCTGAATTAAGCTTTTAAGCTGGAGACGTTTTTTCCACTCATTTACCTTCTAAAGCTATGACTGGGAGATTAAGTCCTATATAAACTATAGTGATAAGCATTTTATGGATGTGTAATTACATTGTTTAATATAAAATTATAAAAATCAAGCATATGGGGTGGATAATTCTGCAGTTGGAACATAGAAGTGCCATTTAGAATGAAGACTGGGATCCTAGGCTCACTGAAATCAATGGAAAAAAATCCTGCTGAATTCAGTGGACTGAATATTTAGCATTTCTAATTTCCCAGAGAAGTGTTAACAGCAAAACAATTATTTTTTTCAGGTTTTTTTTGTCCTTATTGTGCTACATAAGAATGTAACAATGTTCACAGATTTGTCAAAAAAGATAAGACATTGAATACTGATGAAGGAAACTCATCATACAAATACAAAACCTTATCATTTTACCTGCAGACCTTTTGTAGACAATTTGAAATGATAGGCATTACTAATATAGAGTCCTGGTTTTGCCACAAAGGTGCTATGCAGGCTGCAGCACTGGGAATTTTGTGTAATTTATCTTGTTAGGACCTCTGCTTCTATTTATGGCAAAATTAATTCAGCACAGCATTTCTCTTCTTAGCTCTTTAAAATAGAGACTTCTCATTCCTACCAGATTACCCCATATAAAGTGATTTGATAATATGTACTAATTTTCAAAATGAATTAGCTTAGCCATAAAGGCTGTTTATAATTAAGTTGTTGCCATTCGATTCTGAACCAAGCTCCAGAAATACGTCAGAATTTTTTCCCATAAGTCAATTTTTATCCCATAAGGCAATTGACCCACTTTTTTTTTTTCCTTTAATAAAGGTGTAGTCCTGTTTTAATCTCTTAACTACACACATTTCATATGAAGCTGTGAAAATTCTAGACCACTAATAATATGATGTGTCTCTTGTTCCCACAAGAAAAAAGAACACCTGTATGGCTTTAAAGCCACGACACTGAATCATTTGGCAAGAGATCAAACAGAGCAGCATTGTTTTCATTTGCTATTCATTTACGTGCTGCCAAAACACATTCTACTGCTTTTAAAAAGTGTCACGCTGATTACCACTTCCAAAGAAGATTGCATTTCTACAGGTGATGAGCTCTGCTTCATCGCTTCTGTCAAAAATGAACACTTACATTGTTAATACTCTCTCTCATAGGTTCTGAAACACATTAAGGGGTTTACAAAGTTTGTCAAAAATATGACTACTATTATCTAAGTAGTAGATTTGGTTGGTATAATAAGATCTAGTAAGTTTAACCTAAATAGCACCTAGGCAGGTGTTGATGATGTAATTTTCTAAAAGATTGTGGGTCTGAGACAACTATGACTGACATCAACAGGTAACTTATCAGTGCATTTTCAGTCAAGACCAGAAAACTCTTTCCAAATGAGCAAGATCCTTATGTGCGTGAATAGATCCATTTTATTTGTATGATTGAAGTTGTACATGGGAATTGGTCATTTGGTGAACTGAGCCTTCAGCTGTCAAATTTTCTGACTAGTCACATCTTCAGAACTTTAGCACAAAATCCATTTTCCTATACATAAATTAAGATTATTCAGACGTTCATAGCTATGCACCTACATAACTTGCAATTACAATATGCCTATGATTTTTTTGACTTGTTAGGGTGGAATCTGGCCATCACACTCACAAATTACAGGGCATCTGCCTCTTGACTAAAGGCTTAATGTTAAGAAGTATCAATTGAAGAAAATTAAAATACAGCATTTCAACACTAATTTATACATTGTAGCTGTAAGTCATTTCCATGGGTAGAGTTAAGTGAATCTTATTATAAAGCAGGTGTCGCTTTCATGGCTAGATTATGTCTTTTGGGTCAAAGCAAAGAATATGTCAGTGAACAAACTGCTGTGACATACAGAGCACCAGGAAGGATTTGTGGTGAAGCATAAAATAGGTTAGCTACAAAATTTAATAAAAATTGAGTAACGGAGGTTTTCCATCTAAAAGCACTTTTACAAAACAGGCAACATTGTGAAACAGAGTTATGTCCTTTCAAAACAGACCTTCTTTTGTTTACTTTTAAATAAAAAAAAACAACTTACAAAAATGCATTGCTTCCATGGAGTTACGAAAGTTTTTCCTGAATGCACATTTTATAGTATGAAACACAATAGAAAAAACATGCAGTTTCTCAGACCAAACTTATCCAAGATTCTTAGCAAGACTTTCAAAGTGTGAGGAAGACATTATAAAATGGTGCCGTAAGTGTAGTGAAATGGTGTCATAAAAAGCTGTCTTAGGTGGTTGACAAAATTAACAAAGTTACGATTCTTGCCCTACAAAGTTTCTAATCTTTGAGACAACCAAGTATGAATACCAATGGGGGAAGAGAAAACAAAGATTATAAAGAGAATTACTGTGTGGTCTCTTTGCCACAATGTTTCCAGCTGCCTGAACTACATTGTTGTAATATGTGAAAATCTGTAACGCTTTTATTTTTCAACAGGTTTTTTAATAAGGGCCAAAATTTGTATGTTCATCACATAAAGCTAGTGAAGCAAAACAACTTAGCAGAGATTGATCAAATTGAAGTAATCTAATTTCTTCCTACTACAGTTAGGTGGCTCTCAAATTTTAACAGAATCTCACCGCCATTTTTATATGAATCAAAAGTTCAGAACATATGCAGAGACAAACAAAAAACACACCAAAACATGTGCTAGCGAAATTCCTGTAAATGCGAACTTTGCACAGTTGTTTTGAAATAGAAATGAGTTGACCATTTGAATTGGTTTTTTTTTTCATAAAATATTTGTTCTTCTACATAGATTTCACCAATGGAAGTGACCTTTAGTAGGCAGCATTGAACCTCCAGTTGTTGAAAATGGGCAAAAATGATAGTAAAAAACCCAAGTTTTTACATATGCCTTTTGTATGTATCTCTGTCTTCCTGCAACCTGCTATTATACTTCAATTCCAACTGATGCCTCAGGATCCCTAATCCTGAAGATACCCAGAATAGAAAGTAATAATGGATTGTAGCCATTTCTAAGAAGTATATTACAAATTCAACTTCAATTTCTTGTGATTACTTTGCTTAGTCTACAGTTTTTCTGTAGGTCTTAGTTACTATCCATTGCTTATACAAACAGCTTTAGGCACCCCAAATAATTTGTTGAATTATTGCTCTTTATGGAGTTTCTTTGGCAATAGGTACAGTTCTCAGAATCATTCTTCATTTAGCATTACAGACTTGCAACAAATCACTGAATTAAAATAAAAAGATTGTGGTGGTGAAATACTGTGCTCACTAAAATTAATGACAAATTTCAGCCACTTAGAATTCTATTCAGAGTATTTGCATTAGATATGCAGATTATTTAGTAGGCTCTTTTATCTCTCTGTTGTACAAGTGTAATTCTAAAATTAATGTTTTTTGTAAATACATTAATGAAAACAAATTTCCATTTGTGTACATATTTAAACTGCACATTTAGACCTGATTTGCTCCTATCATTCCAACATAAAATCAAGTAAAAACTACATATACTAGAGCATCATTGAAGATTAGCTTACAGTCAAAATACATTTTTTGACTAAAAATTCATATTTTTATTAAGAAGTCAAAGATTTATTCGAGACAGATAGTTCCTATCAAAAATAGCTGAAAACACAATCTTGTTTAAAACAGTGTTGCAAGAAAATTTCAGCCAGACAGAATAATAGCATAAGTGTAGTCATCAAAAATAGATATGCATAAATGAAAGCAGAGCATGTCCGCTCAGAAAATAATCTGGGTTTGCACAAATCTAACAACCAAAGCCCAATAAATGTTTTCCAGAAATTTACGGTTATCTATCAATTTCTACAGCAAGCTCACTTACACAGAAACACTCAGATCAGTACAAGCAGAACTATTTATCCCACACGCGTAATGAACGGTTTGGGGGAAACTACTTTTTATTAACTGTTATAAGCCAAAAATAGGATCACAGGCACAGTATTGGGGTTCAAATCCAATTTCCCTAAAACATAGTGTGCATCTAGATGTATTCATCAGAAATGTTGAATGTCAGAGCCTACCCTAAGGATTTTTCTTCTGGGACCTACCCAAATGTGGATGCAGACTCTTCTCCTGATCTGTTTTGGCCAGCTGTTTTCACAGAGTTTCAGACTAAGATAAAAGAAAACGCAACGGAATAGATGACCTCATGAGATTTCCACTCCTCAGGATAGAAGCCTACTAAGAGCAGTTTATGATATTTCCCAGCTGACAAAGTCATAAGGAAAGCCTTGCATT
>VYZV01012559.1:12812-34293 GCA_013401275.1 Pandion haliaetus | reverse complement strand
AATGGATTTTGTTTCTTCCCCAAGTTGAGCCTGTCTTTTGCCCGTGACCATAAGTGGGGAGTGATCTCTCCCAGTCCTTGTCTTGACCCACGAGCCTGCCTTTGGATTTTCTCCTCCTCATCCCAACGTGGCCAGGGGAGGGGGTGGGGAGTGAGCGAGAGGCTTTGTGGTGCTTTGTTACTGGCTGGGCTGAAACCGAAACCACGACACTTGGGAACTGGCTTGCTGCAGTTGGAACCCAAGAATATTTTTCAGATAGTCTTAAGGACAATCTGGGCTAGAGGTATTTAAGATACTAGCACAGCCATGGAGCCCTACTGCCAAATCCTGATCTGGCAGTCACTTTGGAATTTGGCCAGTCGAAAGAGAAAGAAAAAATTGTATCTGACAATTGCCTTTAACTGTGTGTGGGCAATAATGAATCCAGAGAAGTCTGATGGTCAGGCACCATTATGAAAGCTGGAGCATGAATTCTATTACTGAGGAGTCTACAGTTTCAACTCATCATGATAATGTTGCCTTCTGCTTATGAGCCCCAAATCACCTCTTTTGTTTAGCCTGAGAGCTGTTCCTCAACAAGCTCCATAACTCTCAGTTATACAGGATCAAGAGAGCAATACTGTACCACTCCTGAGTTAAGGGAAGACTGGATCCAGGTTTTGTAGGAGCTATGGTAGAAAAGAATAGCTTCTTTGTCGTGCTGACCACTATGCTGGAAGTTTTTAGATGCTGCGTTTGCCATTGCTAACTAGCTAGCTTTAGGCCTGTTGTATACCAGTTGTCTACTCTCCTGTTTCTTTTCCTGCAGTTCAAGACAGAATCAGAGCTAGCTCTAGAGAGCGAGTGAGGAGAGATGGAATCTCTTTATTACTGTGATGGCTGTAGACAGCAAGTAGTTGCAGTATTTCAATTTTATACCCATCAACTGTCACCTAATTTAGTGGATACTCATTGATCTCCAGTAGAGAATTTTGAAATTATAATCAATATGAAGATGCCACAGAGGAATAATAACAAACATTGTAGGAGCTGGAAATACATTTAATGAATCAGGAGGTTGAGTAAATAATACCACATGTATGCGGTGGGAGCTGTCTGGATAACTGTAGTTACAACTCCAAATAGCTCCTAAATAGCCTACAAAATAAAAGAAAAGGAGATTTAGTCATTAGTATTGGAGGGTCTCCTCATGGGACTATATCAAATGCAGTTACAACAGCAGAAAACATGAGAAACATGAAAGCTCTTCTTTCCCTTCAAAAAACAAAGTGATCATTTTAGTTGATTTTCTGGCAAAGCGTGTATATTTTTGCATATGTAAGGTGGATAGAGACATGGGGTGAAAGTGGGAAAAAGAAAAGTCCAACAAAAAGTAAGAAACGTTCCAGAGGGAAGAGTATTGCCTAGCTGAAGGACTGGCAGCAAATGCTTGGGTGACACTTGCAGTTATTTAAACCACTGCTTCACCCCGCTTCATGTATCTGGGGGTCAGTGCCATACCTCATCAGCTAGTGTGGCTCTGGCCACAGAGGTGGGTAGCTGAGTAAGCTGATCAACAGAAGGGGCTAGAGCACTTAGAGCAAGCCTGTGCTGTGTAATCCCAGCTCTCATACTGATCTGGGCTTCCTGTGTGGCCTTGGTCACAGTCCACAACATTTTTGCCTCATTAGCTTCATCAGTAAAAGTGGCTGATACTTATCTGAGGGCTTCATAGGAATGTTATTATTAACTAAGTCATGTTTAAGGGGATGTAATGCAATTTCTGTACTGAATCTGACTGGACAACACCCTCACCCATCAAGTGGCTGGGGATTTAATAACCTACCCTCACCGAGACCTGCCACATTGCTGTTGAGCAGGTGTGTGTGATCAGTCTCTACCAAGTGATGTGGGGGTCTCTGTGTTGGGTGCTGTTTCTAAAGAGGAGAGGTGGTAATGTGCTGATGATTTCCCATCTGTCTGGCTTAGGTAAAGCAAGGGAGTTAGTGGTTCCACGGCTGTTTCAGCAACCCTCTGTCCATGCTGCCTTTCTGTGGGAGAATGTGTGGAGCAGAGGGAGCAGACTGCTGTCAGGGGTTGGACTAGGTGACCTCTGAGGCCCTTCCAACCTGAATGATTTTGTGATTGTACGATTTGAGGCATCTGTGAAAGTGCACGAGTTTTAGAGGTGTAATTAGGAAACAAAGAAAGAAGTCTATGACCATTTCTTCCATCTTTGCTGCTTTATTTTCCGACAGTTTCAGAAGATTAGAGGACGATGTGTGCGCATGTGTCTTGATTACAGAGTAGCATCTAAATGAGCAGCATCCAGCCTTTTTGGCTGACTTCGGAGCAGGATTGTATATGGTAGTGCTGCTCTTCTCACATCACAGAAACTACAGCAGGTTTGGTGCTTCCTGGAAGTGTGCTGCTCACACACTCCGCTGTATACATGCACAGGTAAACCCCTGTATGCTCCTGCAAACAGAACAGCTACCAGCAGGTTCTGGCTCCAAGAAGAGCTCATGCTATGCCCGACAGCTGCCTTTCTCAGTGGCAATTCACATACAGCAGAAGCAAAGGTGCAGGGCGAGTGATTTGCTCTGCTTATAGCAGAAGTTTATTCCAGCTGCCATCTTTCCTGATGATGCCTTGGCCTGTGTCAAACAAAGACCACCAGTGATTCAGCTGACCCCAAGACCCTTGCCTGTGCCTGGCAGTCTCCCAAGTTACCCCACAGGACAGACGAATTGCCCTGCTGGACTGTATGTGGCCCATGGGCTGTAGATTGAGGAGACTGATGGCTATTCTGCCTTGATTATTATTACTATTACTATTTTAAAGGCCCAAGCAGCAGGCAGAATGGATTCACTGAACGCTTGAACTCTTCGCGTGCTTTTGAGCTATGCGACAGGCAAGGTTTAAAAATAGAAACCGCGGCTCCCCTGTGCAGCCACTTTCCCAGCAATTCCTCCCAGTGGATGAAGTCATGCCCACAGCCCGCTGCCCCGTGAACGGGCTGCCTGTCTCCGGCAGCATCAGCAGGAGCCGGCACGGCGAGCTTAAAAGGCTGTCAGGGGTTGGCAGGTCATCTGCCCAAAGGCAGGAAAGAAAGCGGGGGCAGGGAGAAAAATTGAAAAATAACCACAAAGAAAACAAGGTCTTTTTTGAAATTGGAAACTTTAAAGGAAAGATTTATGAACCTTTGGGTTTATGAAACCACCTGGTGCTTTGGAGTTTGCTGCTGGTTAAATTTGGCGGTTCAAAGCTTGGTGGTTGTTTCCCTCCATTAAAAAAAAAAAAAAAGACTAGAATAGTCTAATTCCACATGTGCATTGATCTTTAAAAACTTACGCCCCCCTTAACTTTGAGCTCAACTTGTAAAAATCAGAAAGATTTAGGGGAAAAAGACTGTTACTTTTAAAGGCTGTCTTTACCATTTGCGGTGTGCATTAAGAAGTACAGCCCCTGAACTCCACCTTTGCTGTCTGCTTAGTTTCCTCGCCGGTGCACGGTGTGACTTGTGCTGTGTTTTGACAGTTGGTGACTTCTGACCCCGAGTTTCATATAATGCTTAGGCTGAGGACTCCTGAGAGGAGCTCTCAGACATGATGGTTGGGGGCTCTTTTGAGACAGACCCATCATCTTTTCCTGCAGACCATATAGAGCAGCGGCATTTAGCCTGTAGGTTTTGCTTGCACAGCAATTTGGGTCAGAATAAACCCATGCCTCTGGTTCCGGGTTTCCGAAGAGAAGGGAGGGGAAATGGGAGGAGGGGAGAATGAGCACCTCATGCTGCCTTTAGGGTTAAAAGATAATTGAGCTGTGTGGGTTTCAGCCATGATGCATGGCAGCAAAATGCAGTTCAAACTGTGCCCTTGCAGGGGCATCTGCAGCTAGGGAGGGTTTCCAGAGAGTTATGAAGTCTGTCCTTCGGTACTGAAACTGCAGTAATAGTACTTTGTTTTTCTGTGGCTCGTTTCTTTCTGGTGTTTTATACCCGCTGATTACGCCTTATGACAATATTTGTAGAGATGGATAGTTATTAGATCTGGATGAATCATTCAGAATGAACAATTTATTCAGCACGTTGCTTATTTTTCCCTTCATAAGTTTGCAATTAAAAACTGTGTTACTTTTAAATGCATTCATTATTTCAAAATTAGTTGTCAGTTACATGAGTGAATATTCTTGTTCTGAGTTAATTTGCAGTCATTTCCATGAAAAATATTTGTAATTTCCAGTACTCTGGCTAGCTTCAGGAGCCTGGTGAGGCCACCTCTGTTCCCTTGTTGATGATGCAAGTATTTAACCAGCAATAACGCTATTCTGGAACTGTATGTTTGACTCTCAAAACCAAATTCAGGTTGTTAAGGCTTAATTGTATACTTGAAAACATGCTATAGAAGTGTTTATACGTAATCCGGTATCTGAGCTGAAAGGTACTCTCTTCCCAAGCTTTCACTAAAGTGTTTCTAGAAAGTGAAGGATGCTGGCCTTTAAGGACAGCTGACTAATTTAAGAATGCATATATATGAATGAGTGAAAGCCTCAGTTTTATGGCTGGTAAAACATAGCATCTATTTCTTCTTTCTTCTGTTAATTCTCCTTTGACATGGCCAACTTTGTAGCATAAATGAGAGCTTTCTTATCACGGCCTATAGTCTGTCTATGGCAGGAGCTGAAGCAGTTATTACAGCTTAAGCAAAACTGAAGATTTTTTTCATTTCCAGACAGAAACAAATAGAGCAGGTAGAGCTCGCTCCTGTTGCCTGGCAAGAAGGCTTAAAGAGCCAGTCTGTTTCTAGATTTGCCCTGTGACTTCTGGCCCTCCTGTCAAAGGTCACACTTGGCAGTGTTAGCTTGTCCTTTGGCTTATTAACTCCTACCATCACCTCATATACCTTGCTCTGCACAGTTTGAATTTCACTGGTTTGGAATGGAACTTACTAACTCAGTCCCTAATTGCCAAGATCCATATGTAAGAAACAAAAATGTTCCTGTGAAAAAAAACTTCAAATGGCATGGGATTAATTTTTTTAGTACAGTGATAGTATTAATTCACATACTAATTCTGCATTTTTGCTCTTCACTTGGCAGCTTACAGCTCTTGAAAGGGAGTATAATGTGCTCTGTCCTTCTTTTTCAGAATAAATGGGAGTTTTGCTTCTTGTTCAGTCTTATGCCAAAAGTCTGCGATAGAGATAAAAGTTATTTCTCCATAGTAATGTGTTCCGTGGTGAAAGAACTGAAGTGATTTACTGGAGATCTAGGTTAAATTCCTGACTCTTCCACAAACTCCTTTATGTTCCTACACAGGTTACTTAACAAGTTTCTGCTACAGTTTTTTGTCTGCAGAGAAACTGAGCTTATTGCTCTTCCCTGTCACCCATTATATTGCTAATTAAATGTAAAATATTTAATTTCACTATCACACTCACTGTATGCTGGTGTAGTGCTTAGCACACAAAGATTATGACCTTGTTTGGGGTCACACTCTTAATATTCCTAGGAAGTGGACAAAATTATCCCTTTTTTTTCTGGTGGGGAAGTTGAGGAAAAGGAAAGGTGAGAGATCATTAGGAGTAAGAAGGTAAAAAGTAGAAAGAGATACAGGTATATCCTCTTCCAGTTCTTTGCTTTACTTGCATCTCAGGCCATCTTTAGGCACAGGCAAAAAGCAGGCACTCATCTTGGAGATCTGACTGCAGGCGGATAGCCCTGTGAGCCTTCCTTCCTTCCTCTATTAAGAATGGCTGATTCCTTATCTTGGGGACAGCAGAAGTTAATTTCACCCATGCTGCTAAACCCTTGCTGCAGTTCTGTTCACCTTATTTGCATAAGAACAAAGTTACCCTTCTCAGAAAAGTACATATTCCCTAAGGGCACGTATTTCCTCTGAGACAAAAGTTAGGGGGTTGTACCTTTTCACATTCACTTCCAGGACAGAATTGCATATGCCAGTGCTTGGAAATATTGGAAGTATTTTGTGGATCCTTTTGGTGTAATATTTTCATATATAAAACTTGGTGCTACAGAAGGACATACTTCTACCCTATCCAATTCTAAGCAATGTAGTGGAAGAAAACAGAGAAAAATGAAACGGGAAAAACTGATCCTTGTTGGAGGAACTGCTCATAGCTTCTGTGCTGTCCTGGAAGCCAAAACTAAAATTTCTGGCTATATGGAGTCTTTGAGAGGTTTGTCATTCGGTTCCATAGGCCCAAGATACCATCCTCTGCTTATTCAGTTTCAGTCTCCTTGTGTAAGATTATCAGGAGCCAACTGTGGAAACAAATCTCTCAGCTGCTGGAGCTATCAAGTAATCAAGATATTACTCAAGAGGCTAAAGCTCTTTTGACTTTCAACCTGGGGTCTGCGAGACTAGTGTGAAAGGATACTTGCCCCACCTGTGGCTAATTAACAAAGCCAAAGTGAAACGGAACCCAGGACCTGTAATAATTTGTTTCCATTGCAAAAGGATGCGCCCCCCCCCCGCAAAAAAAAAAAAGAGGAAAAAAAAAGGGAAAAAAGAGACGCACCAGGCAATAGCTTTGTTGGGGAACACAGTCACATTGTGGCATACAGGACAAATTCCCCACACACTGCTGGAGGCTCAGGTCAGAAGTGCAAGCATATGTGAAGAGTGGTGGGAGGAGAGGTCTGGAATGAAAAAACGTGTGCATCCTGCCTCAATGTTAAGATCTGTGTGCTTCTGTTACTCCCTCAAAGGCTACTTCTGGGTGGGTCCTGGGACAACTATGCGCCCCAGGCCCCTGACGGGATTCTCTTTGAGATCCAGAAGTCTTTTAGATATACCCTACAGGAAGAAAAATATGTACCACATAGCTATAACGTACTACAGGAGTAATACAACAAGAATATAAAGGAAAATATTTTTACATTACTATTTATTTAATTACCTCTCTAGTTTCTGTTACCTTGCTTTATAGAAGCAAGTACTCTTTCAATGTTTTTACAGACCAAAATTAGGATATTGCAAACCGTTTGCCAACACAATTCAAGTTTAATGCGCTATATGTACATACACAACAGATAAGATAATATGGATTGTAAAACTGTGTATGGCTTTACTTTGTGCACACACATACATACCTACAGATTTATATGAAAACAAGTCAAAGTGCCTTGCTCAGTATGATTCTGGTATATGAACCTAGTAAAGATCTTACAAAATTGTAAATGATAAGTTAGAAGACACAGATTTCATTGTCTCTTGGTATAGAAGAGAAGGAGAATGATGTGAAACTATACCAAGAACACTGAACTATGGACTAAACAAATTATGATGGGTATCTAGGAGAATTTCCCAAGTGAATCTTATCTCTTTCTTACAGCTATGCTGATTACCATCAGTTTGTCTGAATTATTTCCCTTTTAAAATTATTTTCATTGAGGCTCAGCTAGTCCCTTCCCCTTCTGGTCCCTTCACCTAATGCTTATATGACCCAGCAGGGGCTGTTTCATGGAATCTTTGAAGTTGAGCTCATGGGATATGACCTTGAGAAATGCTACTTCTCTTTTATTGCCAGTACTGATATCTCCTAGAAATTTGCTCTGCCTGGTTTTTAATATAGTGCACAGTGTCTGGTTTTGGTTTTGTTGCTCTTTGTACATCGAGATGTCTATGGGCACCTGTGGCTGATGCAAATTACATGTATGTTTACATACAATAAATGAAGCATGGCTTTTGATGTACACTGGTTAATAAAAAGGAATGTTTATGAACATATATTGTAGTGGGACAACTAAACACAAATCAAACCATCACTTTTTCTCCTTTTGAGAATAATGTTTGTTAAACAGCGAGAAGAATCATCTATCTCTGACTTCACAGTCCCTACAACCCCTAGCTTGGCCGTGATAAAAAAAACCCAGTAAACTCTTGGCCAAACCATTTTCTAGGATGAGCAAGTGCAACTCGTATTCAAGACAGCTGAGCTTTGTGCAGTATATGATAGGAACATGATACTTTCATTTGGCTTTGTTCTCAGATTTGCCAAATTGAGAAAAATAGCTTATTTTCTTATAGCAGGTACATTTGGAATGTCCTTGCAAAACTATACAGGCTAAAACCAGTATCTCTGTATAGGTGGTACTTAGGGGATCATGAAGATTTATGCCTAGATATCTTGAGTCAACAAGGAACTGGTCATATATGCCATTATGTTCCTGAATAAATGGCAGAGGGTCCACATAACAAATGGGAACTACTCTTTCAGTTAAAAACATCCTCTTGCATGAAAATTGGTTTCTTTTCATCAGTTCAGAATTCTTTTTACCCCACAGATGCATACTAATAAAAAAAGCCAGTAAAATTTAACAGTGACTGGTGTAAGCAAATAGTTATGTCCTATAAATCCTAATGCAGTCATGGTAAATATATGATTTGCCATCTGCTTTTGTTTATATCAGGTAAGCAGAGCTGAAATTTTCAAACTGTGATTTGTGGCTGAAGGAGAAATATTTAGTCACATCATGCTGGTTCTTGTTCTGTTTCTTACTGAGAGAACCTGTGTGGAAGGGGTAGGTGAAGTGCAGAGTAAAATTAGGCTGCCTCAGTCCTTTGAAAAAAAGACAAAATATTTAACTCAAAATTAAAAAAAAAAACCAAAACACAAACTTCCTCAAAACATCAACAAACACATAAATGCTTTCCAATCAACAATTCTCTGTGAAAACTGTTGCTGTAAACTGCAAGTGTATTGCTGTTTTATGTGGTATTATAAGAGAGAGATATGTTTGTGACAAGAGTTTGTCAGAGTGATAGTGAACAGTGTTTGCAAACCATTTTTCCAGAAGAATCCATTCTGTTTAACGTTTTGAAAGGTCCTGAGTTGATTGATTTGAGCAACATGGAGTCTCTGTTAGAGTGGGTTTTCTCCTAAAGTTTTGTTCTGACTACAAGGCTTTGGGAACTGATGGTATATCACTGCAGTTAGCTGAAGCTTAGCCAGTCCCCACTAGAACTGCTGAGAGTGTGCTGGTTGCTGCTGAATTGGCCATGGCTGGACTGAACAGGGACCTGGTGTTTTCTATGACCCGCGATATGGCAACAGAACACAAACTTTCATTGCGTAACAGCAGCAACAGTAGACTTTGTGGGGTAGACACGAAGTGCTCCATCAGGAAATAATGACTGCTTCCTATTCTGTTCACTCAAAGAAGCCAGGGTCTGAAATTGTCTCTGCACAGACAAGCGAGGAGTATTTCCTCTCTGAGGTGATGTAATCTAAGATACAAAGCATCAAGTCCCTTTCTCTGTTTTAGTGCAGCAACCAAATTTTCCCATTTTACCACGGAGTAAAGTATAACGTATCTTAGAATGATACAAATCTTTCCTAGTTCCCACTGAGAAAAAGGACAGATTTTTATTTTCTTTCACAGCCTGACCTGTTACTTTCCCTGTACTCTTTATCTGTGTAAATTCAGCAATGTAGTCTGCAAATTGATTACATTTCCTCATGATTTGTTGGGGAATAAGCACTACTAAGTCTGTGTGGTTGGGCTTAGAATAACTTCGTCTGATTTCAGGAAAGTTGTCCCTGATTTGCATCATTTCAGTTGAGAATATAATGAGAATGTCTGAGTAATGATGCAATTTAAATATTTCTCAAATTAGTTACCAGTATTTGAAAACTGTGAATAGCTGGAGTTGATGTAACAGTTTCTAATTATTATCTATACAAAAAGACAGCTGATCACCTGCTGAACGTGGTCTTTTCTCCTCCCCCTTTTTTTCCCCTCCATGTTCTCTGGAGAAGTATGCTAAGTAGCCATTGTAGCTGATGATATTGTTTCATCAAATTTATAAAGAGATAATAATGAACATTGCTCATTCACTTACCTCTGAAGTGCTCATGCAGACCTGTTATTAGGAAACTTACATTATTATGATGCTACTTGCACTTATTTCTGAATATAAATTAGTGACCCACAACTGCTTAAAAGAAACAAAATCCTTCTAATCACGTAAAAAAATACAGAAGTCTACTCTTAAATTAGAGGATTAACTGGCTAGGATTGACTTTGCATATGGAATGGCAGGAGGAAAAGGGCAGCCTGAGTCATGTAACTGGCCTTGTTTATCTCAGAGAGAGAGGAAAATTTAATTTAGTGCACACAATTTAGCGTGCAAAAGGTCAAACTGGTGCATGCCTGCAGGTAGTTAATCAGAAAACTGCTATAATTCCCAACCCAAACAATGTTAAGCAATAGCAATGCAAATATTGGCCCTTGCTTTGTGAGGCTGATTTCAGCTGATGCTCATAAACCCCTCTTGCTTCTGTCCTGAGTATTTTACATGATACAAATTATTTTAATTAAAAAAAAGGGTGTCTTTCCACCCTCAGTTCTTTTATTGTCTCCAGCAGGGTTGGAACAGAGTGTACATCAGAGCAGAGGTGCAGCTGGGGCAGGATGCCTCTTGGGTGGACTCAAGTTTGTTTTAATTGAGACTAAAAAAAAAAAAAAATAATTACCTGACACATGGCATGTGCCATCTGACAGTGGACAAAAAGCCTCAGATCAGTGACAACTGAGATGGAAGAAAGACGGTGGCTGGATCAGCTGAAGCAGCTCTTAGTCTAGATGAGGGAAGTGTGTGTGTGCAGGAGTTACAGGGAAGTCTTTTGTAACAGAACAATTCCTTTCTCTCTCCTTGCTTTTCCCCTTCTACCCTGTATTTTACATTCTCTAACACTTTAAAGTTCCACTCGGCTCTTTCAACCCGGTGCAGACCATCATGGAGTAGTGTGTCTGAGTTCGTTACTGTGCCTGCTTTTTGTTTTATAGGCTAGTAACCTGGGAAACATATTGCTTTATTTTTTTCAGATGCTGAACATCTTTTAGTTCTTTTCAGTTTCCCAGATGTATGCTGCAATTAGCCAAAAGATAACATTCTTCTGTCCCATTTTTCCTTCTGTAAATATATACTGAGTGGCTTCACCCCACACCCCGTTCCCCAGTCTCATAGGAGAGCTACTTTCTTTCTAACCCTAATCTACATACACATTTCTATTCATCTTGTAGGGCAGGTCTCTGATACTCAGTTGTGTCCTTTTCAAAATAATAAACCCCAATCCCCAAATCAATTGGACTCAAATCAAGTATTGCTGTTAAATCTTAGATCCGATTGGGACCCTATATGTGGCAAGCTTGGAATTCACATTTCCCTCCCAGATGTCAGAAAATGGTGTCTGTCTGCAAAACCCAAAAGTCTTACAGCTGGTTGTATGAATGCAGCTGCTTTCTTATTTAGTGGAGCTAGTCACAGGCAGCATATTATTCTCGTTTTCCAAAGTCTGCCCTGGCTTACAGAGTTGCTTCAGGGCATAAAACATTGATTTTGATCTGTAAACTCATGTGTGGTTTAGGTGCTGACTGTCTATGGGCATCCTCCTTTCACATATTGAGTGCCTTGTGGGAGGTGCAGAGTTCCTTCAGTTCACACTGTATTTAAGGTAAGTGCACGGTAAATGGAAAGAGGCAGTAGAGACCTTGAGAAAGCCTCCCTTTTCTATGCAGGATCGTAATATACTTGAGCTTTGCTAGGCACTTGTAGGCTCCAAACATTTGGCAGCTGAACTAGTCAGACATAATCTAATGTAAACCTCATTTATTTCTGTTCCCAGAAGGAAACAGATGAGGAGGCTGGAGTAGTTTTAATGATCTTGAACTGTGTATGGATGTCAAGGAGACAATACCATTGTTCACTGTGGCATGTGTTTTAATTTTTAAATGATGAAGATATACCCAGAGAGGGCACGTTCATTATCTGCTTCATGACTGTAGTGTGCCATGGCTGGTAAAGGGCTAGCACAAGGGCTGTTCCTCTGCCCCTTTCTCTCACCCCCGTGCCAGTGGCAGGGCTGAGCAGATGAAGCCTTATATCTCGGCTGAGCTGTGGGGCAGAAGCACACTGCTCAAGGGAGCTCTGCAGTGACTCAGGCTGATGAGTGGGAGCCCTGGCTGTGAAATGCAGCTGGCTGTTTCCTGCCTGCCTGGTTGATTTTGCTTACTGGTATATGAAGCAGAGCGAGCTGTACGCCCACCTCTCCCTCTGCCTTTCCTGTATTTTCCTACTGGTGAAGTAACCACTAGGAAAAAAAAAAAAAAAAAAAAAAAAAAGGAGGAAAAGAAAATATTGTGAGTGAGGGAGATGGACAAATGCAAGTTTCCATTTCGTCTTCATAAATCTAGAGGGAATACATTGAATTTGACCCAAAAGGTCTAGCAAGTATTGACTCTATTTTCTGCACCCTACTTAGTAAAAAAATTTAATTTAATTTAATTGAAAATATAAGTGCAATTACTTGATGGCATTTCCACTATTGTTGTCTAGGTATCTACCATCCCACAAACAAATAAAGGTTCTGGTCCAGCATCGGAGAAGGTCTGCTCCAAATTCCATAGAGGATGACAGCAGAGCCCTGTACTGAGGAAGGGAGAAGATGGAAAGGTAAAGTGGCAGTGGTGGGCTCATATTTAGTCCTGTGTATAGTCAAGTGCTTAAACTTAAGACCATAAATAGCTGCTTTGATTTAACTTAGATGAAGAAACTTCAACGAGAAAGTTGGTGTGTGTAAAATTAACCACATACATAAGTCTGCAGAACTAGGGCTTAAGCCACACTCAGTAGTCTGTCATGATTTTTTAGTTACTTTTTTTGGTGCCACTTTCTCTAGGCTTAAAGGCAGATTATGAACTCTGAATAAGAAAATGGTAACTTTGTCTAGTGTTTCTCAATTTACTTTTTTTTTAATGCAAACAAGAGAGACCTTTTGAAGGTTCTAACAAGTTACATCAGTGAAAGCAGATTTCAGTCCACACAGCCAAATTTCCTCATGAAGGTGCCCATTGTATTCCTAAATCCATAGCTCTCATAATAGGCTTGAGTCACTCTGCCCAAGAAAGAAAAGGAGAATTGTGAGTCACTTGCAAAGAGGTTATGAAGTCTTGATCTGTGAAGCACAGACTTGTCACCTTCCCCTTAAGAGAGTCACAGTTGAGGGTACACTGTGCTGCTTAGGATCTAGACAGTCATGCAAAGCTATGACTGTCAGAGGACGTTTTAACAGGAACACATGAATAGGTCAAAAGATTAATACCTTTAGGAAGCAATTTTTGAGCAAGCATCCTTCTCCTAGTATTTCTTATCTTTCCCAGGAATGGTCAGTTGTCTAGGGAGCAGCACTAAGGTAGAGTGCAATGTGTGGTTTTGGTTCTGTTTATGGGAAATTGCAAAAGAAGAGAGTAATGGGTTCATTCACAAAACCTTTCTGTTCCTAGGAATACGGAGGAGCAAAACCAAAAAACAACCCCCCTCCTTAAGCAAAGCACCAAGGATGTGGTCTTCCTGCTGGTAGCTTGTCACTAAGGCCTGACAAAATTCACATACACACACACACACAAAGCCTGCATGTGGACTGTTTAAAGTTGACTCCAGCTGTCATTTTGATGACGGTTAAATACGTTGGCAGTGAAGGCTGGAAAACTGGACTGAGTACTGGGAAGTTGCATGGTGGGGAATGATATGCTATGATAGAGTGGCCTTGCCTAACGTTCTTTTGCCAAATCTACAATACCAAGCTTCCCATATTGAAGCTCTCACTAATTATAACAAGTAGATCAGTAGCCTTTAACCAGGCTCAAGGAAAATGGTCCCCTACCTATTACTCAGGCCTGTGCTGTGGCTAATGGGCATAAAAATGCCACAAGCATTTCATCTTAGTTTTTTGAAATGGAATGCATTACTCTGTAGTTTGACTGATTGCTCAAAGAGATGTGTATAAAACAGGCAGCCTGCTTACCATCATTCTGATTATATTGTCAGTCATTTGACCAAATGCCTGGAAAGCTTACTGACTTGTAAAAATGCTAAGCAAAATGGTCTTTTGATCAAATTATTAGAACATTTTAGTTTCTTATTGGTTTAGTTTTTATTAGTGCTGTATATGCAGATAGTGCTTTGCACTCTGTCTCTACTGTAGGAAGGTAAGAATTTTGATTCATTTGACATTGTGACTCATTTAGCTGTGCCATATATACTAGGATTAAAAATTGCTGAGCAGAAGGGCACAGAATTTGTGTACTTTTACTGTCCTTTGGCATATTTTCTTTAGAAAATACTTTGTCTTTAGTAATAACACAAAACTGTAGTAAAACTGAAAAAAGATTAATAAATTAAGACGTCTGACACAAAAATAGTTCACCAAAGGAGCTTCAGTCAAGGAAAAGTAAACAATGCGTTGTGGAACAAACAGGATGCTACCAAAACTACACAGTATACTTGGGACAAACTGTCAACAGAAAGCAGATAGGCCCAGGTGTTGCTTGAGTGCTGCATCCTGCTTCTTTTGAAGTTTTTGTTTTTCCTGGTTATATAGTGAAAGAACTGTGAGCCCTGTGTACTGCAGGTCTAAAGCCAGGATTTGGGGAGTTACTCACAGGAGTTACTGCTCCACAATAGTATTGACACCAGTGTTTGCTGTGTATTTATTATGTGCTGTACTTGAACAGACAATGTGCATGTCTTACTACAGAACGCTTGGCTAGACTCTATGGAATATCAAGGGGGCTCACACTGAATTTTGTAGGTGGAGCTGCTTCTAAGCATGATATATAGGGAGCAGGCATGTTTTGGAAGTTACTGAAGATGGTGGAAATCAATCTGTTAATCATAGCAGGTTTCTGTGATTTTAAATATTACAGGACTGCTGGTAAAATATGGGTGCTCTGAAGTTGAAACTCCAACTTCATCTTGGTGAGCCTTGAAGCAAAAATCCAAATTCTGTCATAAGCCCAATCTATAAGTGGATCCTGATGTAAACTGAGTTTACATAGCAGAGCTAAGGTCAGTCAAAAACAAAGAGGAAAACATAAACATAAACTCTCCCTCGAAGACAGAGAGAATGTAGTGGGTGTGCTCATGGAGCCATTCTGATATGAAAATGATGGAAATTGGTGAAGGATTAAGTCCATTATGTTCTCAGTTTTTGTTGTTAAACTCATTGGTAATGCCAGCGGGAGATTTTTCTTTTTAATTCTGGAAGAGCTTGAAGGATTTGGTCTATAAACAAGGACAGGGAATTAGAAATAGGGTGCAGCCTGAATTTAGGAGATGATAGAGCATTTCTCAAGAATCTGAGGCTGCAATGTGACCATAAGAAATGAAGAAGGCATTTTATTAATCTGAGGTAGAAGTAAGCTACACCTAACTGAAAAATAATGTTAATAATTCCACAAAAGATTAAACATTTCAATTAGAATCCAGATATCAGTTGACTCTTAGCCAGTATTAAATGGAAACACATGCTTTGTACTAGGAATTAGATCAGGGTGGGAGGAGGAGATGGCAAGAAGCCGCAAGCTCCTTTTCATTTCAGGGTTATACTCAATCATGGCCACTGCCAAAATAGCCCATAAAGTTGAGCCAATTCAAAACCATTCAGTTGAAGGCTGAAATGTCTCTCTCTCCCTCCCTAACTTTGTTCATAAACATGCTTCAGTCAGGTGTTAATTACAATCCCCAGTAAAGCCTCAGAGCTGTGCAGATTCTCCTGGGGAAAATGACGGGACTCAGCACTTTACAGATCTGTTTATTTTACTTTACTGCACTTTAGTTACCCCAGCTGGCTTGCTACATAGTGAGAAGAGAGGGGAAAACCCAGCATGCAGAAGAGTCCAGGGAAAGGAAAGAGTATCGCTCTTCCAGACTGAACAGCTTACATGAGAATTGCTTGCCCGTAGTGTGTTGATTGGGTGTTGAAGTGTCCTTTCTCTGGGGACCTGACCTTTCAATATCCTGAAAAGTCTGCTTCTTGCCAGGTCATTCCAAGCCATCTTCTCTCGTGCCATGCTTCGCAGGCAAAAAGCAAGTGTGAGAACATCTTGCCACATATTATTTATTATTGTTAATAGTAAGAATTACTTGCTAATCTCTGATGACGTGATCGGCACTGAACAAGACACAGATAAGCACAGAGCATACCCTGAGGAGTTTATAATTTCGAAGACAAACATAGATGAGACAACATGCACTTGGAAGACCCTGAAGTGGATGTTGACCTACTAAGAACTTAGAATGAATAAACTGGAAGTAGGAGATGATTCCTTTCTGATGCAGTCTGTTTTAAAAAACAGACTTTTTTACTTGGGCTCTAGCAACAAAATGTTGTCATGAAAAGCATGCACGTCTTACCTTACTATGCCCTCTGGGAAATAAACAAGGCCGTACTCTTACTTATCTAAATTGGCAGACTGTTGTTGAAGCAGAAGCAACTTTGTTAAGTTACATCTGGTGGGCATCTGACCACAGAGGTATGCAGGCACCTGCATGTTTTAAGATATGCCAACAAGCTAATTGTTCTGAGCTCACAGAGGACTGAGTATGAATTTGAGATCTTGTGTGCTTGTGTGCCAACTTGCTTGCTAATTCTTGGAATGTGCACTTTCCTTAGGCAGAGAAATACTCCTGCACAAGCAAGGAGAAATTCCAGATATTTTTATATTGCCTAAAGTGTGCAAACCAGAACTATTGATTCTTAAGTAAAACTTGTTTAGATGGCAAATTAACTTCACTTCTATATGTGTACCTACCTGGGTACACGTATAACAACAAAAAAAATATTATTTTTAATTAAGGGAAATAATACTTTCTTTTGGGTAACCTTTATTCCTGTTGAGGTTTTTCAGAAACTTGACTGTTTTAACTGTTGGCCATTGCTTTCTGGAAATCAAGCAAATTTACAACGCAAAGGCTTGTCTATACAGGTAAATTACCAGCAGTAAACTAAGATGTGGAATGACGTTCCATTAGCTGCTCTGTGCTAAAACCCCCTATGGACATTGAGAGTGCACACTAAGAGTTCCTTTGTATGAAGTGGCTTCCTCAACTGCATGTAAAAGTACACATGCAGGGAGCAGCCAGCATGGTGTAAATTCACACTGTAGCTTGTAAATTCACACCCTACTTTCCTTGTATAAGCAAATCCATAGTCAAGGCCTTGCATTCATTCCGCTGGCATAAACCTGAATGAATAGATGAACCTTACGCCTTGCCCTGAAGGTAAACATATTTGGGCTAACATGATGCATAATGGAGGGAATGCTGTCAGGAGCCAGGGCACAGCGCAGATAATCTTGGGAGAGTTAGTAAAAGTACTTCAGAAATTCTCAACGGCCATGAGGGAGAGAGGATGTTCTCAACGTCAGAGGGAGAAGATCACCTAGCAATCCTGAAGAACATGAGCATGACTTGAAATATAGCCACAGACTTCTTGCCCTATGTGTCATCCCTTAGTTATTGAAGGGAATCTCATTGTTGAACAGTAGATTTCTCTACCATTTTAGGCAGAACAAATATTATTTATTTATTATCTTTGGCAGTGAAAGTTATAGGAGTGCAGCTGAGCTCAGACCTGCCAAATCTCATGTAGCTGAAAAGGCGACTTTATCACAGCAATCTCTGGACCTTTCCTAAAAGTCTCCGTCTCTAATGAGTATTCCTCAAGGTGTTTCAATGAGAAATTTAAACTCTTTTTCAAGTACTTTGAACTATTCTTCCAAACTGCCACTACTTGACAGCCCTGTAAGACAGAGTCATCCAAGGTTGAGTGGATTCCCATCCGCAGTAGAGTAGCAAGGGTGATCTCGTCTACTCAGGTTTCACTGAAGGTCAAAAGCAGTCTAAAGATCGGGGGGGCCCTCCCTGAAAGGAATGAGCATCTCCCTTTCCTCCTGCCACTGTTACTTTTGCAGGAATATACACAGAGCTGCCTTTCACATTTTATTAGATTCTTATGTGACAAGAGTATCTTTGTCCAAACATGCATGAGCCATCAGGCTGCTTTTCCAACCCCTGTTATTTGATGGCCTCAGGAACCCATTTGCAGAATGTGATTTTACCTAAACATACATATTTTATTGTGAAGTATTTATCTTTGATTAACAGTCTAAGAAATTGCACATGCTCAAAAATCCACTCAGTTGTCAACAACTGGGGCTACAGCAGTTTTGTTAAAAATACTCACTTGCTTGTGTTTAACCATAAAGCTTAAGAAAGCTGTGAAAAAAGTGTAGTGACTAAGTACTTCTCCCTGCATCCCTGAACATATACTTACAAAGTGAAGTGGTGTTGATTGCAGAGTGGGGAGGTGACAAGCATGAACTAGCTACTATGGTAATGAAGTCAGAGTGCTACTGTAGGCTTCAAAATGGGCAAAGCACAAGAGCTCCTGAAACCTGTGTATACAGTTACTAGCTCATGCCAAAAGCCACGTCTTCAATGCTATAGTTAGCCAAGTGAGCCAGAGTAATTCTTGCACAAATGTATGCTTTTCTGTCTTGCAATCACAGCTTCATTTTGCTGTCTACACATTCATTTTTTCAACTTTGGAATTGGATATCTCACCTGAGGAAGCTTTAGTTATCTTCTGTAACGCTCACTAGGCACACCCAAGGGACAAAGCATCCTACTTGTCTCAGATATCTGTCGTGGTGGGCTGAGTTCTGCAGAGTTTTCTCTTTCTTCCTCCCTTCCTCTGATAGAGGTGTACCTCAGAGAACTAGATTGAACTAGATGGCTAGTTCTTAGCCAGTCAATTTTAGAAGATATCAAACCAGGCCCAGAGAGTGAGCACAGACTGTACCATCATGCACCTGCCAAACTTAGCATGCAAGAAATAACCATGGACTGCCATACCTATTCATTATGGGGCTGAATTCTGCTCATTTTATGTACCTGGGAATTTAGTGTTGCAATTGGGCTCTGATCTGTGTGTTATATAGTGAAAAGCCACACCATTTTAGTAGATCCTAAATAAAGCAGTCATATTGGTGATGGCTTGCCAGAACTGAAATGCTTCCCTGATCCCCAGGTTAGCCTCTTGAGCCTCTAGTGCCACCTGGTCCAGAGGTGTGTTTTATATCTTTCAAAGAACAGCCTAGGCAATATGACACTATTTATCAATGGGAATAAACTCAGAGTAATATAAGTTTGGGGTGCTGACCCCCTGAGGGCTGCCATTCAGTTATGTCCCCAGCACAGGATGTTAGAATTTACGACCGGCTGCAGAGATGCTTCTCCACAAAGCACCTGCCAACAAAGCTGAACTGTTGTGTGAGGAGTGCAGACCAAAAAGTGCTTCAGTCTTAGCAAGTCTAGGATCTGTGACAATTTCTGTTCTAACCATTTGTCCCCTCTCTCATGCTGCCAAACTCATGAAATTATCCTGAAGCAAATAAGGGAATGCTGTAGCCACCTTGTGAAAGCGCTTTGTTTTGCCTAGACTTGCACGATACCACAGTCCAAGCTTAGGTTCTCCTCTTGGGACATCTCTTCACTTCTCAGTTGCTTACATGCTGCCTACGTTTCACAGCAACCCGCAGCCCAGCTCTTCTCACTGTGCTTGTATTGTGGAGTTCTGAGGTTGTTTTAAATCTGAGCACAAGTGGCATGAAACTGCGTTGTCTGTTCTGTTTTGAATTCTGGCAGAAGTGAACTTCTGGTGGCGACGCAGAGCGTGCCGTGGTCAACCTTGACTATGACACCACAGTTCAAGGGAACTCCAGGGACCCTTGCAATCACTTCTCTGTTCTGAACTATGTGAGTGAGCAGGTTGTGCCTGATGGTTACATTAACAAAGCATTTAAGCTAGGAGTTTGTATTCCGGGTTAATTTTAGGTAATTCCTACTACCTATCCTAAATTTCTTCAGTTCCATTAAATATTGCTGTTTAATTGCTCAATATGTGAATAAGTCCATAAAATAATTTACTACATCACATCACAACAGACAGAGGTCAGCATAGCATGGTTCAGCACCTGGCCAAAGCCTTCACATAGCTTGGCCACTGGGACACGTTGTACTGAGAAAGGAAGTATTCGGCTGAAACGTCAGCATTATTCCTCACTCTTTCTGTAAATACCACAGGATCTGTAACTGGTAGCTGCCTGGCCACGGGTTACCTGAGAAGGGATGTCGGTTTTAGCGTGTCAGGTGTTTGTGCTCCCTGAACATTGTACTTTTAAACTCCTTGGGTAGAGCAGCAAAGTGCAGACATACTGAACTCGTTAGTGACATGCAAATGGCTTGAACAGAAAATAGCTCACATTACTTCATCTTTCCTTAAAAATAATACTAATGTAATGCAATTATAAGAGCCTGAGATTGGCTGATTTATTGAGACACACCATATTTGGCTTCAGTGGCACAGCTGAAGAAACCTTGGAAGTAAGAAACACAACAGGGACACTTTGGGTTTAAAAAATACTTAATGTGAAATGCAGGTTTTGGAAATGTTGACACAAATTCTGTTTTCATTCGAACATATGTGACTTAGTTAATTATCTATGGGCAGAATCTGACCTTCTTATTTATTCCTCTTATTTTTTTCGGCCTAGGGCACAGTTCTCAATTATACTGCTGGAACTTTGAGTAAAGTGAGATTCGCCATATTTGTCTAAAGCTTAAATTGACCCTAATGGAAAGAGTTCAAAGGAGTTGGTTTGTTCTTCATCTTTTGTTCTCTTGAGCGCTCTGGATTCTGACTGAAAAAGAAATTGGAAAGGTGTAATGTGACCTGAAAGAAAAGCTGCTGCTGTGACACCTACAGACCACAAAGGTTTAGACCATGTTTTTGGAGTACTTACGCAAACCCACACGGTGTTGTGTGCAGTCTGCTGTTCCACAGATTTTTAATGTCACTGAGAAATGACTACAATGAACTAGTCAGTCCTGGGGCATATTAGCATCCTTCTGATTTCCTGCATTAAGCTCATACCTTTCAACAAAACTTTTATGCATGTTTAAAAATTACTACTAGAAGCCCAGCTTTTCATTTTGCTTCTAAGCATTTTTAATAACAGTAAACAGCTTCCTAACCAAAGAAAAGATGGCATTTTCATTTCTTCTCCTCTGAAGTCCAGGGGTTAAGAAAGCAAGTTATATTGTAGAGGTCTGGGTTCAGGTCCCTTCTGCCACTGGTTGAGAATGTGAGTTTGAAGGAGGGACTCTCCTGTAAGAGTACCTTGGTGGTAAAGCTGAAAGATATGGCTGTATGTCGTGGTTTCAGGTCAGCTCAGTCGGTAACAAAGCACCACGAAGCCGCTCGCTCACTCCCTACCCCCTCGCCTGGCCACGTTGGGATGAGGAGAAAATACAAAGACAGGCTTGTGGGTCGAGACAAGGACTGGGAGGGATCACTCCCCACTTATGGTCACGGGCAAAAAACAGGCTCAACTTGGGAAAAAAACAAAATCAATTTAATTTACTACAAATCAAATCAAAAACAAAACACAAGGGTATTAGGAAGGGAAACTAAACATCAGAACAACCTCCCCCCACCCCTCCCGCCTTCCCGGCTCAGTTCCACTACCCGATGCTTTCTACCTCCTCCCCCCAGCGGTGCAGGAGAATCCTGCCTTCCCGGCTCAGTTCCACTCCCGATGATTTCTACCTCCTCCCGCCGGCGGCGCAGGG
>VYZV01012558.1:0-25290 GCA_013401275.1 Pandion haliaetus | reverse complement strand
TTGCTTTAGAGGAGGATGGGGCAGGAAGTCCAGATCTGAATAATAGGAAGGAACTCTTTCATTAAGGGGCTGGGTTTTTTGATTATAACCATGTGAGGCTGCTTCAGCAGAGCTGAAATACTACAAAATATTAGAAAAAATCCTGGAGAAATGGATTAGCAGTCAAAGCCACATAATGAATGTAATGAATCATTTGATTCCCTCCTATCAGGTGTATGTGTGTATACTTTTCCTTTTCTTCTGCACAAAATTTGAGGTTACTGGAAACAAACCAACTAACAACAAAGAACAAAGGAATAAAGAATAATTTAGAACAATGGCATTTTCTGCAGTACAAGCTAAACAAATGCTTGAACAGGCACCTGCATATGCTTGCAACTTTCAAAAGATGAGATATGGATGAAAAACAACCACCTTCCTAAAAAGCATTTCTAGAAAGCATTCAAAAGATGGAGGATTTATAAGCAAATTACACTGGCCTGTGATTCCATTACTTCATGCAGAGGATGGTCAGTATTTTAGTAAAGGAGTGGAATATGGAAAGCTAAAGCTTGGCTGAAGTTGCAACCAAAAGAGAACGTGAAGAGGAACCAAAAGGGCTTCTGCAGATACATTGGCAGTGAAAGGAAGACACGGGAAGATGTGGGCCTGCTGCAGAATTGGGCAATTGACCTGGTGATAAAGGTCAAGGAAAAGGCTGAGATACTCAAGGCCTCCTTCACCTTGGCCATTACTGGAAAAAAACCTTCCATGTCTCCCAGGCTTCTATAGCTGGTAGCAGAGTTTGGGGGGAGAGGGAGACTACCCACAGTAGAGTAGGATCAAGTTGAAGTCCACTGAATCAAACAGGGCATATACAAGTCCACTGGACCAGATGGCATGCATCTGAGAGTTGAGGGAGCTGGCCAGCGTTACTGTGTGCTCACTCCCTGTGACATCTGAAAGGCTGTGGCATTTAGAAGACTGTCAATGGCTGAAAAAAGTCAAATGTTATGCCTTTAAGTTCAGTTATGTCTGACCCGACATCACTGACTTCAGGCTTAGTGAGCAAGGGGAAAGCAGAGTATGCCAGTTAAGCTTGACTTTATTAGGGCTTTTGGTAGGGTCTTCCTCAGTAACCTTGTAAGTGGGGAGATGTGGATGGGGTGGGCAGACTATGTGTGTGAAAAACTGGCTGTACCACCAGGCCTGAAGGGTAGCACCTCATTGGTTTGAAGTCTGACTGATGCCCAGTTAGGAGGGATCAGTTTTCGATACTGAAGCAAGTCCTGTTTGATACGTTCATCAATGACTCAGGGGGTGGGACAGAATGCACCCTCATGAAGTTTTCAGCTGATCTCCATGCCAGACTGGGGAGATCAGTTGACATACTGGAGGCCACAGCTGCAATTCAGAGTAGCCTTGGCAAGCTGCAGGAATGGGCTAGTGTGAACCTTGTGATGGTCAACAGAGACAAGTGCAAAGTCCTGAATGCGGGACAGACTATCGTCATACAACACTACAGGCTGAGAGCCAACTGGCTTGGGAGTAGCCCAGCAGAAAAGGGCCTGGCCATCCTGGTGGACAAAAGAAGTTCATCATGGGAGTTCAACACATACAGGGCTGTATTACCAATATACCCAGCAGGTATGTGATTTCTGGGCAGCACTGCTGAGGTCACACTGGATATCCACTGCCCAGTTTTGGGTCTTCCAGCAACAACCAGTTCAGTGGAGGCTGCTAAGGTGGTAGGGGCTGGAGCATGTGATGTACGAGGAGAAGCTTAGGAGGTGGGTTTGGCTAGACCAGCATCTAATTACAGTGTTCACCTTCCCGGGGTGAATTACAGAGAAGATGGCACAAGGCTTCTCTCTGAGATGTGCACCAACAGGGCAAGAAACAAAAATGAGAAGTTGCACCCAGAGAAATTCCAACCATATGTAAGAAAACAAAAGTTCAAAGTGAGAGTGGTCAAGTAGTGGAACACGTTCCCGTGGCTGTGGACTTTCCATCCATGGAGATACAATTAGACTGGACAAGGTTTTGAGCAACCTAGTTTAGCTTTGAAGATACCCCTGTCTGGAGCAGGAGGTTGAACCAGTGACCTGCAGTGATCTCGCCCAACTTTAATTTTGCTGTGATTGTAAATACACTTCCTAGAAGAATCCCTGTGGTGTAGGGGGAACAATATTGGTGACTCAATAATTGTCATGTCTCAGAGGTTACTGATACTATGTCCCAAAGCTTCAGTGGGGACATCATGTTGCCTTGCAGATGAGCTCTTGTGGCAAGGATAAGGGCATTAGTGCTATTGTTGTAACCTAATTAAATATTAGGTAATCACACTGTGTCTTCTGTCTGCCAAATTCATGTACATACACTGATGTTGACCTTCTGCACTCTCCTGGCCAATCACAGCATGGCATGGTACCAAAAATAAATGTCAGAAAGTGCTGAGGTACATAATGTCCTGTTTAAAACAAGGTGTGTCCTATTATTATATGGCCAATGCAATTTCTCATACATGACATGGCTTTCCCTGTGTTTCTGTTGCCATAGGTGTCTTTCTGGATGCGCAGGATGCCATATATTGGGAGAAGTCAGACTTCTCTGCATGGGCAGATAAAACATGCATGTGCAAGAGGTCTGATGCGAGACTGGTACTGTGCAACTCCTCTGAGCGTGTACAGCAAGACAATATTGCATATGCTGTGAATCTGACATGTCAGACTCGCTTTGCATGCATGATTTATCTGTCTGGGACTATCCTAGATATCAGCTTGCAAAATCTGGCTGTTTATACTGTGGTGTATCAGTCATTTTCAGATATATTAGGAAGTTATGTGTAGCCAGGATTTGGAAAGATGGTAGGCCACCATGTCAGTGCTTCAAAGAGACGATTCCACACTTGCAACGGACAGAATAACAATGTGCTTGGACTTTTTTTTCCCTCCACATCTTGATAGGCGTAAATGTTCACTCTAACACTTACTAAATCCCCTTATGACCATTGTGTGCAGCAGGACCTGGCAGGTATTCCACAGAAAAGTATAGCACTGATTTTGTCCCATGGGGCTTTCCAAGCCCGTTGCTTAGAGTGTCTCCTGTAGTCTGTGTTCCTTAATATTACAGTGTCGGTTTCATGTCCAGGTCTCAGATGGGTTATCGGTGTTTTTGTGTGAGATTAGATTGATCCTATTGTTGCAGTTATTTTACTTTTCCTCCCCTGCCTTTTACTTCTTGCTAGCTCTCAAGGCAGTTGTTATTTCAGGCTTGTTAATTGTGTCTGCCAACTCCCACGTAGCTCCTAGAGCCTAACTTTAAGCGGGGTAACACATCACTTCCTATTGCCTATCCATTGAGTTGGGACCTGCCTCTCCCAGAACGACATGTACGCTAGTCCTTTCTCTCTGCTTTTTCTGTTTTCTCTAGAGGGTTATGTTGCAATGAGCTCTTACACCTAGAACTAAACATTCAAGACTGGGCATGTAGACTGTAGTATCTCATATCCACTCTGGAATGGGCAGAGAGGGGAAATTATTACCTAATCATCAGCAGATTACATTTTAACATTAAGCTTGTGTATAGCTCCTTGGAGCCCTGGGATTACTTAGTAGTTTTTTCTTCCCTTCTTAATCAGGAATATATGGTTTTCCCAGGTCCATGCTTAAAAAAAGCAAGTGAACTGCCAGACCTTCCTTACTTGCTTTGGACAAGAGATTAAAGGTTAGTGTCACAAGAATGTCATTGCACCGCTATTTAAGTGCCCCTTATTTTAAAGTAAAACCCTAGTTTTTGTTGCAACTGTATCTTTGCTTAAAATACAACTTTCTGTACAAGCTTCTCCATCCTTCTTGGTGCATAGTATTTAATCAGAAATAAAGAACCACAAAATTAGAGGAAAGATTCCTTCATGTGGCTCCATATATTTACATAGTAAAAAGTCTTCACCATTTCATCTAGTTTGTAACTCTTTTCCAGTACATCAGCTCTGGCACTTACTCTTATACTTAAGACCTCATAAAGTTTCAAATGGCTACCGTAATAAAGAACCCAAGATGCCACCAGTAACCCAGCACAAAAATACTTCTTGAAAAAGATTGTTGTTCCAGAACTATACTGGCCTGAGGTGCTGGAGGGGGAAACAGAGTCATGGCACAACAGCATTGCACGGTATTGAAGGCTGATCACTCAGGCTCTCAGAAGGACACTCATGCAAGACAGAAGTTCCTTCTGTAGCTAACAGCAAGCAGTAAGATGTTAAACCCATGTGATCTGATGACCTTTAAATGTTATATTATGATTCCCAGAAGAGTTCATTCATATCATTTCCCAAGGGCTCCTAGTATCTTACAGTTTAATTTTTTTTGGTTTTGACTAATATATTTGGATCTTTGGTACTAAACCAACCTGATTTCTCAAGCAGAAATTGTAATGTTCCCCAAATTTTCTAAAATACTTGGTTTTTTGAAGAGGGTACAGGCTGTGTAATATAGGCGGAGATAGTTTTTACTGACTTGTTCGGCGTGACTAATATACCTTATTTGAATCTTTGCCTCACAAATAATACAGTAATTTCAAATACATGCAGATTAAACTTATATGCTTTTGTGGCTTCTCTCTTAAAGAAGAGTCCCAATAGGGTTTCTGAAGCATGGCGTGGTACGTAGGCTTTACTGACATTAATTTGTCTGCATTACTCATTACCAGCTTGACTATGGGAAGGACACCCTTTATATTGTCATTCCTATTTTTATCCATCAGCACAAGATGTTACAATATACTTAATTATGTCTGTAGAATTTTTGAATTAATTCCTAGTTTTCTATAAATGCTAACACCTTCTTTGTAAGAATCTCATATTTAACAGGGCTTCTTCAGAATGCCACATCTGAGAGGAGTGTGTCCTGCTGGATACACTCAGAGCTGAGAGGCACGGTGGGAAGTAGTTTGAGCCGGAAGGAGGAAAGGGAAGTTTTGTAAAATTAGGATCAAAGTCTTGGTCTTTTAGATATTTCAGTGCATGTGTAGACATACTTCCATGGGTAGTACTATTTGCCACATTTTCACAGTTGGAACCTGGTATTATGAATTATAACAAATCTGTCACCTTGAAGTAGCTAACTATATTACACACTGTGGCCACTCAGAACCTCAGTACTTTCTGAAATGAGCTCAGGCTTTCTGTCCTAAAAACAAAGGCTTCTGTCCCTGAAGCTAAAAGAATCCCCATGTGTTGTTAGAAGTCCACTGTCGAAGACGTGTAGTGCCAAAGACACAGCTGAACAGAACAAATTCCATTTTGCCAGGAGCATTGACACAAATGCAAAGTAGGTGACTTGATAAATCTCCTTTGCTGTTGTTGTAACAACGGTATTAGTAGGGAAACCTTGATAGAACTTTGTTTTTAAAAAACATAGTCCATGATATTCACCTAGCCTGACTTTATATGTCTCTAAGTTAAGCATTTAGCCCAAGCTGTTTTTCTAGGCTCCCTCTGGAGAGATAGAGGCACCTACAAAGGTGATTCATCCCAGTTATTTACCTTAGGATGGGATGAATCGCTTTCTGGTGTCTTTCTGCATTGACATTAGAGGGAGCCTAGCCCAACTGCATTAGACTACATCACTAACTTGTAGGGGTGTAGAGTTAAAAGAGGTAAATTCTGGCCTAAATTCTACCACTGTAATGGTAGATTTGAAAATGCTGTGTCATCATCAGTGAAAGATGCCAGTGTGCCATTGACAGTCACAGTAAGTGACGACAGCTGAGCACCTACTCCCATATTACTGGGAGGCCAACCTGTGGCCCATGAATTGCATGCAGCTCAGAAGCCAAGTTGGATCCATACTGTCACATCACTTCTTGGTGATCTGTCATCATCTGTCTTCAAGGTCATAATGGTTCCTAATATTCAGCTGTGGGAGAATACTAGCCAGGAAGGGATGCTGAGCCCAATATTGACAGATCACCTGAAGAAGCATCGGGTCTCTAAGGACATCCTCAGGAAAGATCCTAGGATGACCTTCAGGTATCTCTGAGGATCTAGACCTGCTACCTCATAGCTGGAGACTGCTCCCAGAGTTTGCCATCCTCTTGATTCTTCAGGGCATGTGTCTTGTGACTCTTGGGCCTGGCTAGAATCTAATATATGCAGTTGATTAGATAGTAAAGGGTGTTCACTGCTGCTCAATTAGTTTTGTTGCTTATGCACATTATTAAACTTATTATAAAAACATTATGATACTTGCACAGGAACAAAAACAAGATGAAAGCTTAATAACCTTTACTGATTAAATGCAGTAAGCATTCTGAATATACAAAACTGCCAGCGGTTTCTCATTATTCCCACAATCTCTTTTCCTTGGTAAGAACAAGAAAAATTACAGGTATCAGGTATCTCATCTTGGCAATAAAGCTTTCTCAACAAAACTCTAAAATATGCCCTTTTGTTCACTAAACCCATTCATTTTTCATATTAATTTTTAAATTTTGTAAGGTCACTTACCCCATAATGGATACTTGCAATGCCTTCTTTGACAATACTTTGGTAGCATTATTTCAACATTGAGAAGAGACTTGGGATCATCTACTTCATTCTTGTAAAAGCTTGACCATTCAGATACCTTAAAATGTCTGGTATTAACACATTATGACTTCATTGAAGTCTTATGAGATATTTGATGCTAAAACATCCTTTATCTGTTTTCTACACAGAATGAATATATTACTGTACAACTTTTATAATTTATTAAATATTTATATTTTAACCATTATTGTTATCAAAATATTAATTAATAATGTTAACAAAATATATGCCCACTATTATGTGAAAAATAAGGCTATGCTACTTTACGTATGTTCTAAAGTTTGTCATGGGAGTAACAATTTTAGCTATGCCTTTCAACACCTTTAATGGTTTTTATCATTTTACCTACATAACGTGTATACCTATAAACATTAATTTAAATTGTAAATAATTTAATGCGTGTAACAAACCCTATGGATATTTGGTCTGAATTTTTTCAGCTACAGCTATTCTGAATACAATAAGTTGAGGCAGGTTCAGATTGTCAACAGAACTGCTTCCATGACTTTGCTTTTGAAACAAGTCTTCTTGAATAATATTGCATAGTTATTGCACTATCAGGCATTTTCCAAACATAATTAAAATAATTAATTTTTAAATGAAGCCTTGTAGAAGGCTCAACCTGCTGAATTTTATGTTGGGCCTTTGTAATCCTTAGGGAACAGCACTACTCCATGTTTCAAAAGGGAGCATTTTCAGGGGCAAGGCAATATAAAGCCACTGAGATAGGGAGGTTTTGCTGCATGGTTAAACATAATCAAAATAACATGCAGAAATCATGTCTTAAGTGGTATTCAACCTGTGCTGATTTATGCTTTTCTTTTCTTGATCAGTGGACATATATCAGTCTTCTCATTTCTAAAGGTGTTTTCATCAAGGGTTGTCAAGTTCACCTATCATTTTTATTTGTCATTACACTGGATTTCTGTTTGTACAGATCAGGCTGCGAATTTTTCTTTCAGTTTCTTTAAGAGGTTTTTATTGGCAGAAAAGAGTATCGTATTGTTCTGAGTGACACTGACGTGCAAATAAATAACACTGAAACTTGGAAGAGTGTTAATTAGAAATTATTATAACCTGACTGACCTGACTTGGCATTATGGTATCTTGCCAAACTGGCTTTTTGTTCTTACACGTGCCTGATTTGTGTTTGTGGTGGGAAGCTAATGATTTCATGGAATTGTTTGGCTTAATCCTGCTTTCTTTACACTGAAGAAGTTTTATGTGAGGAAGAAAAAGTAATATCAGAATGAGGTTCACTGTGTATGACCCATGGTGATTACCCTGAATAATACTTGGTATAGATTTCTATTTTAGTAAGTTCAGGTAGATGATATATTGGGCCTGTTACTTGTTTACTTAAGTGAGGTCTACATTGGTTTAAGACTGGCTTACACCTGTGTAATTCTACTGGTTTCAGTGCAGGTTTTTTGTAATTCTTATTGGTGTGAGGTCACGGTAGGGTCCATTGAAACAAATTAGCATTTTTTGAATGACGTAATTAATCAACAACAGCATAAGACCCAACTTGTTGTAACTTCTGATTACAATGCCATCCTTGTAGCTCTGTGGAAGAAGAGCAGTTTAGGTGGCTGTGAACAAGAAGGACCGCTGCGTCTAGCTGGACTGGAATCTCACTTAAACAGGTGCCTCAGTGAAAAGAGAAACAGATCTTATCTTTTCATCCGTGTGTTATACAGAGACATCAAAAGGCTATTTCCTAAAGTCCTTGAAATGAGATGGGTCTAACATTTGGCTTACTCCTCATTCCACTTCCCACAGGGACACTGGACTGTGGCTGGGACTATGGAAGCCACAGATCTCCTGCCATAGCCCACCTTGCCAGCTGCTTGCCGTGCTAATTAGCCAGGGTGGAGTGCCCCAATGACACACCTATACAGCACCTTGTTTTGGAGTTAGTTGGTAGGAGTGCTGCACTGAGCTGTGCAGTCATATCCTATATTTAACTATAGGTTTATATGAGTAATAAGTCAGGTAGCTAAACCAAATTATTCAGAATATGTAGCACAGGTGATGCAAATACCACATAAACACTGTGGGACCCCGCTCTGTGGCCAGTACTGTATTCAGTAATTGTCGGTGTAGTTTAGACATGTGGGGTTGTGAGCAGCACAGGAGCATTCTCAGTATGATGTATCATACTGCCCTTTTTGCATCTCCTGTTTTTCATAATTTTTTTGTAATATTTCAAGGAGAATTCCTGGAGGTTATTTTTTCTGTTTCCTTATGTGGAAGGTATGTGGTAGTAGCCACGATCCGACATTATATTACATTACATTAAATTGCATTACTTACAGTATATAAACAGAATATTTGTAACATCCATGTACCAGTAATCCCTATAGGCCCAGGCAAAGTGAACCCTATTTTTGTAGCTATTTAGTACATGCATAAAATGAATGTCTGTCCATGCCCCAGTAAGCTTACAGTTTAGAAAGAAGAGACAAAATGGGAAGGTAACATAAACAGAACAGTTTGAATAGGGGGGATTCCACTGTAGTTTTTTTCTTAATGTCGGCATCAGTCTTTCAAACTATTGGAAAGGAAGTTATTATCGAGAAGAGGTGGGAAAGGGAAAGGGAAGACAAATAGTGGCACAGTAGTGTGAAGTGAAAGGGCAGAAAGAACAAATTTGAATCAGAGAAGCTTTTGGTAACTGACTTCATAGAAATAATATAATAGCAAGGGGAGAAAAAGTCTGTGGTCAAATCACATGAGGAGTCAGTCCAAAATTTCCAAATAGGTTGCTGATGCTTGCTGGCAGCTTTTAACTTCAGCTGGAAAAAAAAAAAGCCCCTTTTCTCCACAAACCAGAATTAATCTGTAATGCTTTTCTCCTCCAACTCAAGTGACTTGTGTCAAGGGGGCAGCCTTCAGACAAGAACCCTGGACCAAGTCTTGTTTGGGTACAGTGGAAGATTTCCAGCTGTATTTTAAAGCACCATTCACCTCTTGTGTCTGAACTGTTAATTTGCAGTGGGGTCACTCCCAACTTACACTACTGCTAGGATATTAATGGTCTAAATAACTGCACCTGCTATGTTAATGAAAGTGTGCATAACAGCTCCAGTAATTTAGAAAATTAGGTATTGTGTTGGGGTGGGGAGGAGGAGAGAAGGGTATAAGGGGTGAGAACTTAGTCAAAAGAAATACAGATTTCAGATCACTTGCTGTATTATTGCCACAGTGTTATCAGCGCTGCTAGTATAATGCTTTCAGTATTTTACCAGCTGTATTCAGCTTTGCTGTTGAATGTGTTGAAGAGTGGGAGGGCTTTCTGAGTAAAGAGAGAGGGAATTGGAATAGTGTTAATTAAAAAAAAAAATCCTTCCTATTTTTTGGCTAGCAGTGTTTTAAGATTGTGAGATTTGTTTAAGACCAATCCCTAGCAGAAGATAGGCCATTCGACGTCCTTGAATCATAAAATCACAGGAAAACAGGACTGGAAGGGACTTTGAGCAATCCATTCCTTGCTCCAGTCTACAAACATGTATACCAATATGATTCCTGATAAATGTTTGTCCAACCTGTTTTTTAAATTCTTCACAGCCTCCTCAAGCAATCTATTCAAGTCCTTAACTATGCCTACTGTTAAAAAGCCATTTCTAATGTCTAATCTAAACCTCCCACCTGCAGTTTACACCCATTACTTCTTATTGTACCATGCTGGGCATGAAGAACAGCTTAATTCTCTTTCTCTCTGCATCCATCTTTTATGTATCAGATAATGCTTACATTCTTCTGAGTATGCCTTTTTGTGTACCTCTGGACTTGGATGAAAATAGGTTAAAGGAAAAAATAAGAAAAAAATACATTTCTAGCTGAGACAGTCATTTTAGCCAATCAGGCAGCAAATGTCTGAAATGGAGGAGTTGGAAAATGCTGGGCAGGGCAGGGTGATTTGCTTAAGGCTATTTGGGGCTCTAAACGTAGTGCATAAGAGAGAGGCTGGTGCCTGCCATGTGTTTCACATCTCTTATGACAGTGCCTGTTTGGCATTTCTGTCTTACCTGCCCATGCCTCAGCCTGTATCTCTCACCCGTCACTTGAACTGTGGCCAGGAACCATAGGTGCTTCTGTGGAGCCTGATCTTCAGGGATTAAGTTAGTTCTCTGCTTCCATTTTTAGTTCTCTATTTCTGAAGTCAGAGATGGGTAAGAAAAAGTAGGGCATGAGAAAACTTGTAATGTGGCAGTAGCTACAAGTTGCCCAGCTGGTGGGGATGGAGTGAGAATTAGGCCCACGCTCCTTCATTCAGCCCTCAAATGTTGAACTCCAATATATGCCAGGAAATACCTTCCTCCTTCTTCACATCTTACAGGTCCTGGCAAAGATCCCCAAACCTCTGTTGTCCAAAATGATCCCAAACATGAGTCCCTGACTGATCTCAGCACCTGCCCCAGACTGGTATCCCTCAGCACACCTGCTACAGAGGCTTCCCAAGCATCCTGCATTGTGGTGGCCCCAGGCACTTAGGAGCACCAGCCTGCTTGTCGTGACACACTTTGGCTGTCCACTGTGTCCTCTCCCAAATGTCCACAGCCGTGCCAGCGCTTCCTGATGGTATTTGTTCAGTGTATGGAGTCTAAACTGAAGCTTTAGGGTTACATGGTTTAAATTATGTAGTATGGTAGCCTGTATGACTGCAAATAATTTACTTGGTGCTGCCTATGCTTTGGATGCATGGAGCAGCTCTCCAGTACTCCAGGTGTAAGGTATACACATGGGTGAGTGAAACCAGCCAACAAGATACACTCCTCATCTCACGGGGTCCTTTGTGGGGTTAACACTGGCTTGTCCCTTTGGAGCTGACAACTGAACAAAGATACGAAGCGGTTCACATGATTTAAAGCTGTTGTCTGAAAACTTGAATAGGCACTGATTATACTGGGGTCATATTTTCTTTTCTGTGATGAAGACCACAAACTTACTTTTAATTTAAAAAGCATGAAAACTCATGTTCTTCTGCTAGTTGCACGATTCTGAGAGCTGGGACCTGAAGCATAAGGCTATGGTGTTATGTATGCTGCCAAAATGTTTAGACTTTCTTTGAGTGAATGGGTTTCTTAAAAAGTGGAGAGGAAATCATTGATTCTCCTGTCACATAATTTTTGAAAGAGAAAGCCTTTGGAAATTATTCCTCAAGTCCAGGAAGTCTAGAATTGCCTCACTCAACTCTAGCAGTGAAAATACTTCACAAATGTGCAGTATGACAGAATCTTACCCGTAGACTAAATTTGAAAGACAAATCTCCATTTTGCTATAGTTTCTAAAAGAACACAGTTTGTATTAACTCTGACTGATTTTTAGTTTTATTGAGGAAACCATTTCCTCATCTTGGAATGGGAGTGGCTATTAATATTATGGGCATAGGAACTGGTATCATCTCTGATGACATGAGTCTGTTTTGAAACAAACCTGGAAAAGCCCTGCAAGTGTAGCGTTTACTGTTGATAACTGTGACACCCAGTGGTCATTTAAAGAACCATTAAAACGTAGTACAGAATGACAGCAGTGAACCTAAAGGATACGAAAAATGCTGAGGTTTACACAATAAATGTGTGCTTTTAAGAGTAGTACTCTATTCCTTGGTAATATGTACGGATAGTAAAAATAAGCTATTTTAGGAGTTGTAAGACTTTAATCCATTTAGTTTATGTTTTACCATATTTAACAAATATATATATATTTGTATTTACTTGTACAAGGCTTTTTAATGTCTTGTGAGGCTGAGTTTACAACTCTGATAAAACACACTGGATGACTGACAAAAACTTGCTTAATTGCTATGAAGTACGAAATTACTTTTAATTCTTGTTGGCGAGAAGCTGGTTCAGAAGAAATCTGGGAGATAAAGGGACCTTGTTTCCCCTCCTTTGTTTGCCACTGACTCATTGTGTGGCTTAGCGCAAATTACTTGTGTGCATGGCTGATAAGTACTTCAGTCAGTACGTTCATAAAGGTGCAAGGTGTAATTAGTGTTAGTCTAGGTGGCATTCACCTCCAACCATTTATGCCATAGTCAAGAATGATTAAATTATATGCTGTGTATAATGCATCGTATTTATATTCCAAAGCATAGTATTACTTTATGAGCTGTATTTTATTACAGAGCACTGGATGCAGATTTAGTCTCATATACCTGGTAGATGAAAAATTAAATTCTATTGTTTATAGATCACTGACCGTAAAATATTTAGTCTTGATGGCATGTTTTAAATAAAGGAATACCATCAAAATTCATGATATGTAATTGCAGTGGACCAAGCAGCACATGCCCGTTATATATCTTGTTATAATCTATTGTTTGGGAATGTCTCATGGAACTACCGAAGCTTTTTCTTACAGGTAAGAAGAGTTACACAGCAAAAGGAGCAATGTCAGAAGGCATCCACTTACAAACCTGGAGAGCTGCAAAGTCAGTTATTGCCTAAGGCTCTCTTCTTGGCTGCATTAGCTGCGGCTACACTGTGTGCCTCAGGAGTGCTCTTCAGCTCCCTGAGTGCATCTGCCCTGTCTACATCCAGAATTGGGATGACATCTGAATTCCCGCCATTTATTCATCTCTACCCTACGAGTTTCCACACAGGGGAACTGCGGCCAGAAGTGGAACAATGGGACATTCTGGCAAGTCCACTCCTATCAGGAGGAAAGAACCCAGATGGACAGACAGACAGACAACACACACACACACAAGCTGAAAGGCTGTGTTACAGCATTACTTTCCAAGAACATCGATATTAAATTTTCACACTTTTTTTCCGGACCATCAATGTTTAATATTTAATAGGATCACATGAAATATTTAATTGTCGTAACCAAAATCCTTAAATGCTGAATTCAAGATAAAAATACTTAAAACAACTGCACTTGTTGAAGCTAAATTGGTTTATCATGAAAAAACAGAGTATTTATATGTCATTACTTGGATTCCTGTAACATTTAGTAGTCCTGGTTTCACACCCTGCTGTCCTGATCTTTACAAGGACACAAAGAAAAAGTTAGTTCTAAGTCTCAAAAGCTTACAGTCTAAAGATTCTGCAGGGAACAATAGATGGAAACAGATAGAAGGGTGCACCCAAGGAAAATTACATAATGTTTCATAAAATGCATTGTTTATTATGTAGACTAATAGATTGTCACCTGGTATTCTTAACTGCAGGTTGAAGAGTGTTCTTGTCTTCCAGCTTCTGGTAAGAACAAAAGTGTGTGATACAATGTTGTTCTAACATGAGAATATATACAGGTGCTTACTGATATACTAACATATGTATACACTTGGTACAACTCTAATTTAGTCTCTGGAAGGACACCGTGAACAGATCTTTTGCTCTTTAAAGTAACCCTGAAATATGGATATTTGCTACAGAAATTTGGGTTTGCTTAGTGTCCCTCCACTGTTTATTCTATATTTGAATTACTTGAATTCTGGCTCTGGGTCATAGATGCCTGCTCTTGGCTGTTTTTCATATTACATGTAGCTCATTTCAATCCTCCCACTAATTTCTTGTTGTTGTTGCTTTTTAGCCTTAAAAAGTTCAATTTTAGTCCTCACAGACTGGACAAATCATGTAGGAAACAAGTTTGTCTTCTACTTTGTTCATAGAATTTTTTGCTAGCCAGCATAAACAAAGCCTCAGGCAATTTTCCATCCTATTCTAGACAGGATGTCTAACAAGTGTAGTAAGTGCAAGATCTTTTGTTTACATTGTGAACTGAGTCTGGGTTTTTCACTGCCCAGTTCTGTATTCTTTATTCTAAAAGTGTTTCCTTATCCTATGAGGAGAAAGCTACAACTCACAATGTGCAAATCTGCATTTTTAGATAAAAGAAGATCCAGATATGTGCTAGCTGGAAAAAGTGTTCCTATATACTTGAATTATAGCATGCCAGTGGCTCATGAAGTGTCTCTGACGTCTCACCAAACATTTCAGATATAAATATCATAAAATACACTTTTCCCAATAAAGCTATACCCCTAATGATTAGCCGCTGCTCTGAGGTCTAGCGATAAGACCTTCTGACTTAAACCTCCACACTCATCCCTCTTCACACCACCCTTCTGGGACAAACCAGCGCTTCCAGCGCTCAAGTTAATTTCAATAGTTAAAAATGAGCTCCTCGCTCTCAAGAGCATTGAGGCCTGGCTCTTTGCAAGTGGTGGCTGCTAGATGCGCACATTAATGTCTTCATCTCAGGGAGAAAAAAAAAGGGGGGGGGAGGGAGAAAGAAGAGAGCTTAGGACTGGAAAAAGAACAAGAAGGCGGCTGCAGGAGCAGCCGCAGAGCCTGGAAGCAGGGTGAGCCACAATGCTCTGTCGGGAGATCAAAACAAGTGGATCCACCCTCATAATCTTCTCCTTGCACAACCCCTGACATGGCTGTGTGTGGTTGTGTTTCACCCTGAAAAGAGGTGAAAAGAGGACAGACCACTGACTTACACAACGGTCAGAGGAGATAGAAGTGCATTTTTAGACTCAGCCCCTGCAGCCAGTACACTGAGCAAGATAACAAGTATAAAGAATGTAGTGAGCAAGTTGATTTTGTATCAGGGTGCAACATTTAATAATTACCAGGCTCAACTCCTGCCTTCTGGTGTTTTGAACACTGAGGAATAAAAAGAAAATGTCTGAAATACAAAATAGGATTTCTGGGTGATGGGAGTGAGCAAGATTTTATAAAGGATGTTTGTTTAAATACTGCTACAGCAGATGTAACACAGAGATGAGATGTACCATCTCACTAAGTCACAGGAGTTCAAGAGTTGAAAATGGCCATTTACGACTTGTGTGTATAAATAAGCATCAGAGAAGATAGATAAATTCTTTTCTCTTGAAGTTGAAAAACCTTCTCAGACCCTACAAATGACAGAAATTTCATCTTGTTCACCAGAAAGCCTTTCCAGAACAGTTGGCGACTTGTAGTTTCAATGTCAGTCCTAAAAGCCTTCCAACACAAGGAGAATATGAAATGATGAAGCATCCTCTGCCGCACATCTGTTTGAAGTACAGTCTTGGCACCAGTGTTTTCAGGAACACAGGCACCAGTCTCAGTCGCCGAACACCCCTGTTGCGGCAAGACAGGACTGTCCCCTCTCTGTGGGGTTTTTATGGAGGTTTTTTTTCATCTTCAAGCACAGATAGCCAAGGGAGGAAGTAACTGACTGACTGATTCATTGCTGTGACTACTGAACAAAGGCCCCTTTAAAGAAATGTCTTTGAGAATAAACAGGCAAAATTATAAGTTTTTAGCCTACTGTTGATTTACAGCAGAAAATCACTTAAATGGACATACTTCCTCGAAAGTTAATGAAAATTAAAAATTAATTTAAAAAATTAAATTAGAAATTACAAAGGTTAGGGATATAAAATCTTGGCCATCGATTATAGCAGGATTTCAACCCAGATGTATGTCCTGGTTTCAGCTGGGACAGAGTTAATTTTTGTCCTACTAGCTGGTATAGTGTTATGTTTGGGTTCAGTACCAGAAGAATGTTGATAACACACTGATGTTTTCAGTTGTTGCTAAGCAATGTTTAGTCTAAAGTCAAGGATTTTTCAGCTTCTGATGCCCAGCCAGCAAGAAGGCTGGAGGGGCACAAGAAGTTGGGGGGGGACACAGCCAGGGCAGCTGACCCAAAGTGGCCAAAGGGGTATTGCATACCATGTGACGTCATGCCCAGTATATAAACTGAGGGGAGTTGGCCTGAGGGGGGATCACTGCACAGGAACTAACTGGGTGTTGGTCAGCGGGTGGTGAGCAATTGCATTGTGCATCACATGTATACTCCAATCCTTTTATTATTACTATTGTAATTTTATTATTGTTATTATTACCATGATTAGTTTCTTCCTTTCTATTCTGTTAAACTGTTCTTATCTCAACCCATGAGTTTTACTGTTTTTTCCCCCGATTCTCTCCCCCATCCCCCTGGGTGGGGGAGAAGTGAGTGAGCAGGTGTGTGGTGCTTAGTTGCTGGCTGGGGTTAAACCATGACACTGTGCTAGAAATGTGCTCTACTACTTTGGACAAGCCATTGCACCTGTTGGCACCTCATGCCCTTATTTGATTTAGGCTAGAAGGTTCATGATTAGCTTAAGCCAGTCTAGGATTGTACTGCTGCCAAAAGGATGTTCCTCTCCCTTCTTACATCAGACCAGGCACCCACATGACTATACAATAAATTGATCCAGCTGAAAACCAGCCCGGGGAGGGGGAGAAGAAAAGATTAGTTTTTAATTGAGCCTGGAAGTTAAGCAAGCCCTGTGTGCCACCAACAGTTGCTGGTGCTAATGAAATGGATGGACTGGGAACAAGCAGCTAGAGGTAGGAGGAGGTTAGACAACCACCCTCAGCAGCAGTGAGATTCAGCGGGTAAGTCTCGTTTTACGTGGGTACATCTACTTTAGCATGCAGTGTGGCTCAAGAAGATTTGCTCTGTAGAGAGAAACAGGTTGTGCTGCTGTCCCGACAGCTGTGCTGTGTGCCTCGGAGGGGTTTTACCTTGGGTTAGCTCTAGGCCAGTCCCACGAAGGAGCTTGGTGTATTGGGTACGCTCGTGGTGCACATCTTCCAGCGTAGCTGATACAAAAGCTTATGCAGATGCACCCAGTATGTACCTGCGGGTACCACTAGCGCTAATATTTTTGAGATCTCTAGATGCTACCATAATATTAAAGTATTTAGAATCTATTTAGACTCTCTGTTTGGGGGTGAGGGGCAGGAATGTAGCAGACCCAGTGTTGAGTGAGGAAAGAGAGACCACAAGGACTTAATGTGGGTTTATCCCCACAAAAGACTGAGTCTTTTCTGTGGTCCTGCTTTCAAGCAATGGAGGTGTGCCAAGGCTGAAGGTCAGGTCTCCATGTGGTTCCTGTTAGTGATGGTGCTTTTCCCCTGTTTGTGACCATTACTCTACCAACATACAGCTCTGCTTTTCTCAGCTCCTGGATGCTTCACCAAAACAGTCTGTAGACTCACACTCTAATTTAAATGCGCCTTTCCGAGCAGAGTCCTTAATTTTCCCCTTTGGGGGTGTTTTGTGCAGTTCAGCGCATTTAGCACTTACTGGTGTTTTTCATGGGTCACTCTGGCGATAAAAGAAAAGACAGCAGGGGGCACCAAATCTGCATAAGTCTGCTAAAATGACACCATCCAGGGCCATGCTCATAAAGTTGAAGTTACTATGCATACTTTCAGTTTAACACCTGGAATTTCTTTCCAGCACTGATATTTTATAAGACACCTCTTTGCTTCTCAGGAACTACAGTGGTGAAAGTGGGGGTTGAATTTCCACAAATGTAGAAATCTGTGCCAGTAGAAGACCTTTCTCCTGCCAGTTGTCATCCCACTCCCTTCCCTACTTGGTGCTGTGGGCTCCAGAGTTTATGCCTAGGAAGATGCTCTCTCTAATACTAAATTCGGGAAGTAATTTGTATTGGAAGAATCGGATTAACTGAAGGCTTTGCCTTTCAGTTCCAAAGTATGCTGGTATTGGCGTTGTGAAAAGATTTTGTGATTAAATTAGTGTTGGATTTTCTGAAGGACTTAACCTCTCAATGGCCATGCAAAATGTTTTCAAGCCTAGAATAAATGATGTAGCTTAACTCTGCCTCTGTTCTTTTGCAGAAGCTGGAACTCAGCTTCCTTACAGATTACTTTTTAATAAATAAATCCTCTGCAAAATAAAAATGAAATACAAAATATATTATCTCATGGTTCTCTGAATATTGGTTTAAATGTAATCTGTGAGGTATGAATCTGATTCGAAAGCCTTCATGTGCGTGGTTCACACTCATGGAACACCTGTAAGCACACTCAGAAAAGTAAACCCTATTATTTGTATATATAAAATACATATGCATTATTCGTATTTTGGAAGTGCTTCAGGATTGGTAACATAGAAAGACAAGTAACATTGCAGTTTGACAGACACTTTGAGAAATCTATTAATTGGGAACTACTAGTAGTGTATTTCTATTACAGCCAGGGACCTGAAAGATGAAAAAAACACGTTCAAACCTTGCTGAGATGTTCACCATATGATTTTTTTTCTGCCCTGCGTGCCCAGTCTTGGATTTCTATTCTTCTAAATTTGCAGTCACTTTCTTTGAAAAATCAGACCACAGAGAGAGATACTGAGGCAGAAAAGACAGTCATGCGACTAAGATGAGAGCCTAGGACTGAGACATGACTGCTCATTCTGTGGCTTTTGGTAAGCCATTTTAGGGTCAGATTCATAAAATCATTTAGTTATTTGACTTGTAAATTCAGCTGGTTAGGTGCATGCCTAAGTAGTGCTTCCAGGCTTATGTATCTACTTTATATGTAATCACTCATCAGATAAAATAGGTAAACAACATACTTGCTAAGCCTTCCAGAACAGCATGTTCTTACAGGTAATTGCTATTGTTTCAGACAGCAGGAAAATAATGTCTTCTTATCAGATGACCAAAACTCGGATGATAGTAGCTGCACATGTGCATATTACCGGCTCAGTAACTGTCTAGCAACACCTGTCATGCTCTGTGTTGAACTTATGGCACATGCTGAGCTGATCTGTGCATGTACAGTCAGTCCAATATATTTGGATTCAGTGATATTGGCAGATCTGAAGTGTTAAAAGCAGGACCTAGAGATCGTGTATGCTTTCCTCCAAGGAGATATCTCATCACTGGATTACGCTTCGTGATTAGTTTACTGAGTCTTACCACAGCATTTTCTCTTGAGGTTCATGAATCTTATACTTTTGACTGTGCAGTTTCACAGATTCACTGACCTTACAGCATTATTGTGAAGAGAAGTACATTAAATATTGTGAAGAGTACTGATACTGCCATAATGGGGATTGCATAAATATCTAGTGTAAATAGATTCTACATTCCCATTGATTTCTTTAAAGAGTTTATAGCCTTGAACTTTTAGCTTCATTTGTCCTACTCACAATAGCAGGCTAAATAATGATGTCAAAACCGTATTTTGGAGTCACCTGGCAAGAACTGTGTAAGACTCTTGATAACAGATCTGGGTCGTTCCTTAATCATCTGCAGGGTTGCTATGTTTCTTCTGTCTCTGTAGCTCTTAAACCTTGTCAGCTTGAAGTTCAAGAAACTGGGGTCTCTCTCACCTGTGATCTACTTCACAGATTTCTGTGGCATGACTCCTAAATAAAGTTAGGAAACTTGCAAAACAGACTGCTCCCCATGCTCGATAGCAGTGGATCACAGAATCAGAGAGTCGCCGACTGGTTGAGGTTGGAAGGGACATCTGGAGGTCATCTGGTCCAACCCCCTGCTCAAGCAGGGTCACCTAAACCAGGTTGCGCAGGGCCATGTCCTTGAATATCTCCAAGGATGGAGGCTCCACAACCTCTCTGGGCAACCTCTGCCAGTGCTCAGTCACCCTCACAGTAAAAAAGTGTTCTCTGATGTTTAGAGGGAACCTCTGCTGTTTCAGTTTGTGCCCATTGCCTCTTGCCCTGTGTTCAGGCACCTCTCTGAAAAGAGCCTGGCTCCATCTTCTTTGCACCCTCCCTTAAGGTATTTATATAAATTGGTATGATCCCTTGAGCCTGCTCTTCTCTAGGCTCAATAGTCCCAGCTCTCTCAGCCTTTCCTCATATGAGAGATGCTCCCGTCCCTTAATCATCTTCAGGGCCCTTTGCTGGACTCTCTCCAGTATGCCCATGTCTCTCTTGTACCGAGGAGCCCAGAACCAGTCACAAAAATGCAACTCATAGGATAACTGGACCTCTCCTTTTTTAAATAATTTGAGACATTTCTTTCTTCCCCACATTTCCATTGCAGCCTGCCTTCTGGGGGCTAAGTCACTTGTCCTACACGGCCTAACAAGTCTAATTTTCACAATCAGGTCATTCTTTGCTGGGGTTTTCCCCTGGTACAAAACCTGGTGGTTGGTGGCTGTAGATGTGTCAAAACTTCAAGCAGACATGGACAAGAAATCTGAGGATTTCCTTAGGCACTTCTTCACAATACAGGTCAGTGCCTTTCACTGCTTACAGTGCTGAAAGGTCAGTCCCTGTCCTAATCCTCTCCTATCCCAGTCATATTTCTGTCTTTCCCACACCTCTCCCACTTCTCTCTCTCTAGTCCATTCATAATATAAAACATAGCAGTCAGAAAATAGCAGAATAAAAAATGACTGTAAACAGAGCAAAGTTGGAGCAGACTGCTCCAAATAGGACGGCTGTATCCAGGCTTTTGTTTCAGACTTATGTAAAGACATCATGTACATTGAGTAAGTACTTAAAGGTTTACAGTTCTATCCATTCTTAGTTATTATTTTCCATGAAAATCTCCTTGTCCTGGTTTCAGCTGGGTTAGAGTTATTTGTCTTCCTAGTAGCTGGTATAGTGTTATGTTTTGGGTTCAGTACCAGAAGAATGTTGATAACACACTGATGTTTTCAGTTGATGCTAAGTAGTGTTTAGTCTAAGTCAAGGATTTTTCAGCTTTTGATGCCCAGCCAGCAAGAAGGCTGGAGGGGCACAAGAAGTTGGGAGGGGACACAGCCAGGGCAGCTGACCCAAAGTGGCCAAAGGGGTATTGCATACCATGTGACATCATGCCCAGTATATAAACTGGGGGAGTGGGCGTGGGGTGGGATCACCGCTTGGGGACTAACTGGGCATCGGTCAGCGGGTGGTGAGCAATTGCATTGTGCATCACTTGTATATTCTAATCCTTTTATTATTACTATTGTCATTTTATTATTGTTATCATTATCATTATTAGTGTCTTCTTTTCTGTTGTATTAAACTGTTCTTATCTCAACCCATGAGTTTTACTTCTTTTCCTGATTTTCTCCCCCATCCCACTGGGGGGTTGGGGGGGGGTGGGGGGAAGTGAGTGAGCAGGTGCACGGTGCTTAGTTGCTGACTGGGGTTAAACCATGACACTCCTGTACCTAGAATGAAACATAAAGATAAATAACAGAATTCACTCAATTGAGCTGATACTCTCAGTAAGCAAAGAACCAACATAGTTTGTGAGCTCTGAAGTACCAGAGCCACTCAATTATTTCTAAATGTGCTTGTGCAGTTCAGCTGCCTGCTATAATGTTAAATTTTAGGGCTGTACTTTCCCCTGCTGTTTGTTTACTCCACTGCCTTTCTCTGCTCCTGCACAGCACTTACCAATTGCAGAGAAATTAGCATTTCTCTTTCTGCTTGTGCCAATAAAGGAAGATCTTCCATACAAACTCACCGGAAAGGTTCTGGCTGGTAGTGGGGTTTAATCTTCTTTCTGAAATTTAGCTACCCCATCCATTAGATACAATACCAGAAGAAGCAGTCTGAATATTGGGGCTTAAAAAAAAAATCTAGGTTCTCTCTTTTTCGAGGGAGTAGATAGAAATTTTTAAAATGGGTTTCAGATATTGTTCTTCCCTAAATCTCCAGAAACATTTTGAAGAGACTTGAATAAAAGGTAAGAGATCATTTGGCACAAAAATGATCAGATGATCAGAGGGCTGGAGCACCTCTCCTATGAAGACAGGCTGAGAGAGTTGGGGTTGTTCAGCTGGGAGAAGAGAAGGCTCTGGGGAGACCTTATAGCAGCTTTTCAATGTATAAAGGGGGCCTATAAGAAAGACAAAGACTTTTTACTAAGGCTTGTAGTAACACAACAAGGGACAATGGTTTCAGACTGAAAGAGGGTAGACTTGGACATAAGGAAGAAATTCTTCACTGTGGGGGTAGGGAGGCACTGGACCCGGTTGCCCAGAGAAGTCGTGGATGCCCCATCCCTGAAAATGTTCAAGGCCAGGTTGGATGGGGCTTTCAGCAACCTGGTCTGGTGGAAGGTGTCCCTACCCGTGGCAGGTAGGTTGGACTAGATGATCTTTAAAGGTCCCTTCTAACCTAAACCATTCTATTATTCTATAATTTAGAGTGTGTTAGGTAAGGTTATGAGTGTCTGGTTTGTAATTTATAACCAAAATCTAGGTAGCCATCCAGTCTTAGAGGTTAGATGCAGTGTGCATGACATTTTCAAATGCAGGATAAGGAAGCATGGTTTTGTTGACATTTTTATGTGACTGTTAACATCATGTTGGGAACATGCAAGTTTAGCAACATATTCTCACTTTCATGTCTTTACCAATAGAAAAGTCTTTCTAATTTCTAATTTAAATAACTTTTTGTAATTGAAGACCATTAACTTTTATTCCACCTGTAGCGGGCAAAGAATATTATATTCTATTTCCACACTCACTACCTCTTTACATATTTGAAGACTGTTTTAATGCATGTCTTCAGTTTTCTTTAGGTGAAACGAGCTCAATTCTTTGTGCTGTATCTCAGAGGCCCTGTGTTTTACATCTCTAGTATCTCCTGAATTATCTCCAACTGGTGCACACAGTTTTCAAAAGTGTAATGTCCCAAAATGTCATTGCTTCACATCTTCAGTGCTGCATTTTGGCTTATATATCCCAGCACAATGTTTTCTGTTTTCATTCCAGATTGATACTATTGACTCATGTTCAGTTTGTGGTAAAACATGCAGCTGTTTTTCTGAGGACTGCTGCATCGTGTTGGGAAAATGCAGCTGGTTTTGCTATTCATGATTCACTGTCAAAGTGGAAGGATTTTGCACATGGGATTGTGTAGGATTCTACCTCAAGTCTAGCACTAGTCAAAACTTCCATTAATATTTGGGATAACGCAGTACAGAGGATTATTAAATACCATTCAGCCATCAGCTGCAAAGGATCCCTTAACTGCCCGTGAAAGGGTAGGATGCAAATTGAGAATCATCACAAGTGAAGAAATCAGTGTGGAAAGTACATGCAACTTAACAACATAAACCAAGTACTGCATTCAGGTAGGAATAATTAAATACACAATGTTAAGAGTGGGAACAATCAGACAGCACTGTGAAACAGTGTCAAAATTGCAGAGTTAGGATATATGGCTTTAATTGCTCATTCCTTTCCCAAGACCTGTTACTTTGTTATAGGAAGAATTTTGTTTCTTTTCATACAATTTTACCCTGATTAATCATCAGTCCTTGCTATTTTTTTCTTGCTCTCTTCTGGGTCCTTGTTTAATTTAAAATAACAGAAAAATAATGGAATAAACAATGAAACATGCCAAAATATTTATCATTCCCAGGCTATTCCCTTTTCTGAAGATGATTTTTATCTTTACCAGTCTTCTGGAACCTCATCTGTCTTTCAGGATTTCTCAAATATGTAGTTGGTCTGAGATTTAAAATACAAACCACACTGGAAATTTGTGCCAGTCTCCTTAGGTAAACTGGCTTTCCTGTAGAGATATTTCATGCATCTCCCAGACTGTCTCATAATGTTCTGTAGTATTTAATAAACATTTTTATTGTTGTCAAAGATAGTAAATTATCAGTTATTATTGTGAAAAAGCACATTTCCACAATACATACAGATACCATAAAACTTGCATATTGAACCAGAATCTCATTTAAGAAGTTGTATAGACAGAAGGGTGAATATCTGCTGTTAGCCCCTATGAATTTGACGGATATTCAGATATGAAGTCATGCAGTGATCTACATTCACAACATAGTATGACAGTAAATTAGATGCCTCAGATTCGAGGCCAAAAATTGAAGGGTTTGGAATTCACATTTGATGTTCAGAGACAGCAGACACTAAGTTAACAAAAGAGACTGTGCATAAAATGAGTTTATATGACTATGGTTGGCATGGCTTTGGACCAAAACGTGGTCAGATGATTGCTCTTGGTTTATCTGGAGACTCCCTCCAGTTTGGTTTCACACCTTGCCTAGGAATTCAAACAAGCTGAATATATCTTTGCCTTGCAGCACAGTTAAGTTAATGTTTCTATGACTTGAGTTTCTAAGCTGAAATTTGTCTTCTTTAAGAAGACCCTGGCTATGTAGTGGGAAAAATGGAAGATGTCATGCAGTTTTCACACACTTCTGTAGCTAACAGAGGCAACGTTTTTATCTTTGCTTCTTACAAGTCAACAAGTTGATTTCATTTAACTATCTCCTTCTGTTTTCTAAGAAATCAAAGTGAGAGTATGTTGCTAAACACATAAGTAAATATACTCAACTAAAAGCAACTCGCAGCTGTCTGTGCCTTTTGCAGAACACTGTTAAATTACATCTTAGAAAACAGAGTACTGTGCTTCAGAGAAATGGTCACTNTCTTATAAGCATGTTTTTATTGAGTTCAAAGAAAGCCCCACACCTGTTAACAAAGAATATTGAGAAGTACAATCAAAGAATTGGAAGCAATGTAATGTGTCTGGGTTTGATTCAGACCTGGCAGCCCTGGAGGATGAAATAATCCACATGGGATAATTTTGGAGCGGGTAAAGGTGTAGACACTCCCAGTGCAGTTTCTGGGTATTAGTGTGGAGGTACCATTTGTTGGAGTAGAAGAATAATTAAGTCTTTATTCCTCTTTGCTTGCATCAAGATGATTAGCAGGGGAATCTCGTTTTGCTTGGTGCACTTCTGAGTTTTGCAAGGCAGACACTTTTCTGATAAGAATTGGATTTGCTTATTTCAGGCAGTCCTGTGAACAACTACCAGAGGACAACTTCTCTCAGCCGCTGTGTCAGGCTCAATGCAGTGTGTGCACACCTCGCCACACTAAGCTACCCTAGTTGCTCAGACAAGTAGTGAGTTGTTAGGCAGATCAAACTGTTTAGTCAGCTACTCGGATCGTTTGCAATAA
>VYZV01012557.1:0-11276 GCA_013401275.1 Pandion haliaetus | reverse complement strand
TGTCAGAGGGCATTCTCCTCCCTGAAAAAAAATCAATACAGTGTAACACATATTAGCTCATTGGTATCAGTGGTCTGATCAACAAAGAGAGCTTTGGAAAAAAAAAAATCTAACAACAAAAAAAACAGAAAGAAAACGTAGTATAACTTCAGGGTCCTTCAGGGGCCTGCCAGGTGCATTGCAAGCTAAGAAAAAACTTCATTTTTTAACATCTCAGAATCAAGCTTTCATTAGGTTCTGAGCAGAGTGGAGGATCCTGTGATCCAAAAGTATCATCTAAGTATACGTAAAAATAATCCAACACTGAGAAGTTTATATCCCTACTGTTCAGTCATTTTTCCTTTTTTAGGAAGCGCAGTTCTTTTTGTGTTGCTACAATTTGTTAGACTGCCGCAATTTCATCTTTTAGAGGAGAAAAAAATACTTCCGATAAGTGAAGCAAAAGTCAGGAAGATACAAAATGAACAGTAATTCTTAGGAGAAAATGTGCATTTCAATACTTAGCTTTAATAGTATGATTGAAAAGACTGAATTGGCCCATTAAACTTAATTCATCATTGCAAACCTTTCATTATGAACATCCATTGCAACTACCCGGGCCCCTCATTCAGCATCCACACCTATGTAATTCATTCTGCCTTACTTCTAAGAACAAGAACAAAGTTAAAATTTTAAATTCACATTGTAGCTGAGTATGAATCTTCCTTGGCATTGAATATTTTGCACTTGCCATTAACATTCTGTTCCTAAAAATAAATGGCTATTATATTATCTGCATCAAAATAATGCTTTTCTTATTTTGCATGCTTCCTGGGTCTTTAAACAAATCCTATAGATGTTTGGACTTTACATTTTTTATTATATATTTCATGCATCATTAGTTTGAAAAGCTGTTTTAATTATAATACTTACTATGCTGAAATGGAGTTGGTTTAGCCTGTTAGGAAAAAGGGCTGTTGTGTAATTACTGATACATAACTGAACTTTTCCTTGAACCATGCAATTCCTGCACTCTAATTAGGTCTCCATATCTCATTTACATAATTTTTTAATAGTCTGATGGAATGGAATTTGCTGTCCTCAGGACTGGTGAACAGTTCATTAGTAGTAGTAGACGAATTAGAAATTCATGGTGAAGATAGCTCTCACTAGCCTTTCTGCTGCATCCAAACTAGTTTGTTTTGTTGAACATGAAGTTTCAGTTCTCATTGGCCTCTTGCTTCTGAATATTCAAGCTGCTTATCAACAACTTATCACTTCAGCTTCTCACATCACTTACAATGTAAGTAAGAAATATTCTAGTGCTCAGCTGAATGAGATATGGAAGTGTGGTGAGTAAAGGATGTTTGAAGGGCTGTGGGCTATTTTTAGTTCATCTGCACATTGACATATTCTTTCCCAAAGCTTTCTCTTATCTATGTCCTTATGTGGAATTCCTTACCATGGTATCTCAGGGTTTCTGTTTCTGTGGGCATTATTAAAAATGGGAGAAGTCCTGATCTAGCCAATCCTAACCTGCAGTCACAGCAAGTGATATATGCACCCTGTCCCCTTGCCTAGAAAGAGAAGATCCAGAGAGCAGAATTAAGCAAGAGAGATGTGGTGGGCATTTTAAGCACACAGATGAGTGGCAGCAGCATGTTTTAGCCTGAATGAACCTCCAGGGATCCTTTATCCAGTCTTTCCAGTCCGGTAAAGGACTTCTTGAGCACCTGTCAGATTTCTTGATTCCTTTTTATTACTTGAAATTGGGATTGTTGTCGGCAGTCTGCAAGTGAAGGTTCCTGTGTCCTTTAGATCTCAAATATCATTTTCCTGGAACATAGAAACAAATCATCAAAGCTGCTAAATCCTTCACTGTGATATCATTTTGTCTAGATGTTGAGGCAGCTAAACTAGTTATCTATTACTTGGGGAAGGAAATTGTGTTTACAAAGACCTGACTCACACCTTTTGCTTATTAGAATGTCATGTTCAGAGATGTTTAGAGAAGTTCAAATTCTTCGTTGCTAAATGCTCACCACTAGAGCAAAACTTTAAATATCTGTCCCATAGTGTTATCTGGCCTTCCCATTAGACTGTGACTACAATACCTCTAGATTTCTTAGGAAGAGACATTTTACAATGCATTTTCCTTTCCATTTAGTTTTGATTTATAATATGTACCATATGCGTGCTGTGCATTTTATTCCAGTTTTAAAGTCTTGTATATGTTGACATAACATGGAACTCTAACATGGGCGTTGATATAAAAATCAGACATTTTCCTCTAATATAAGAAGGTTTTTCCTTCTAGTTAATAGGTAGTAATTTAATCTCATTAATATAGGCTTATTAAATATAGCTGCTTAAAACTTATCGAAGTGGGTTTGTGAAATTGTGAAGTAGTTAGGTTTTCTTTAATTTGCTCCAGTAATTAACAATACATTCCCTATTACCTGAGGTTTCAAATGTATAATGGCCTCAAGTAAGTTTGTGTAAACCCGTTAAAATCCTTAACACCTATGGAATCATACCCTCTCTCTAACAGGTGAAAAATATATGTTTCTGTCTTATGACACTGTGGACAATCTTCATGCACTGTTATTGAGGAATAATTATGTATATGAATATGATAACATTATTGAAATGTTGGATGCTTACATTTTTTTTATGGAGTCTTATACTGCTTTATTTCAGTACTTTACTATTTTACAGTGATGGTGATGAGCATTATTACCACTTTTTAATATTTTGCTATATCTTTAAGATATTTAAACACTACATATATTCATGGAGAGCACCACTGCAACCAAAGTCAATGAGGACATCCTTGTTAATCTCAGTGATTGGGGGTCACACCTGGACAGAATTACATTTTCATAGACGTGCTTTCCAAATGAAAGAGAGACTTCCTCTCAATGGTCTCAGTTCACAGCTCCTAAGCACAATAATTTGCAAAGAATGGCTGTTACACTTATGGAAGGAAATTAAACTAGTTATTATCTCTGGTAAGTACTTTCTATTTCACATAGCTTCAGAAATGTAGTGTCCATTAAAACCTTTTATTATGAAACTGCTAATTAACTACTGTGCAACTATTGTTTACAATTTATTCATCATGAGTTTGATGCAAATTTGCCTTTATTCCTATTAATACTCCTTGATGGTAAGGCAGGTGTATTGTCTGCATACATCTGACCAAATTAAAATCTAAATGACTGCTTCGTGTTCTAGCATTTTAGTTGTTTGGTGGAGCAGACTATTTATACATGGATTTCAAATGGGGAAAAAAATCACTTTCTTTTAAGGGTATCAGAATCTCATTCTGAGACATTCAGCCATACAGAGGACTTGTGAAATTCTTGAAAACCTGTTATTGTCTGCAAGCAGAAAAAATATTGCACTGTATTTAAAGTATCATCAAATTAAATTTTTTTCATTTTAATTATTTAATTCTTTGAATGTCCTTAAGCTTTTCACATCTATGAAGAATTTTCCAGTAGTGGGCAATCACTGGAAAAACAGCTTCTTTAAGCTTTTTGATGGTAGGTGTTTGCATGTTAGAGAAAATTCTTCTTATAAATGACAGAGGAAAAAGGAGATTTGGTCAGAGAAAAGAAGATAAAGAGTAAAGCGTGTAACACTGAGAAGAAATCGGTAAACAGCTATGCAAAAATAGCTTGTGTAGTTACATCAACTAGGCTATAATTTTGAAAACTGGTAATATTCAATCATCAAAAGAAAAATTACTTAGATTGTGAAAGCTTGGAAAGAATATCTTGGGCAATTGAAACCAGTTCCCTGCAGCCAAGTCATACAATACTCTTCATAATTTCATTAAGTTACCTCCTTAAACCAGTTAAAACATAAAAATGTGTTAACAACAGAGTGCTCAGAAACTTTACTTTTCAGCTTACTAGCAACCTTATTCTGATTTTCAACATATCTCATCAGTTCTCACACATTTTCCACAGCCAATATTTTTCTTTGTCATAAGCAGATGGTCTCGCTCCTTGGTGTTTACTCAGGTGATGATTTATCAGGGAAGATTATGGGAACTTTAGCTTTCCATAAGCTCCTGTCTCCAGGATGCTGCTTCTCATCTCCCTAATCCCATATGCCAGGTTTACAAGCCAGGAAGAAGTTGTGATGCTGATGTGCAGGGAACCCTCTCATGCAAAGGAGGGAGGAGATGGGGCTTATCACTTCTGCTCATGCCTCCTCCCTTCACCTCCCCATAGCACATGACTCGTGTGAAAGGAGACCTCAGTGGTATTCACAAGTGGCCACCTACCTGATTTATACTTTTGTTTTACCTGTAGAGAAGAATAATGCCCTCTGAGACCCTTCACTACACTAAACAGGCCAAGCTCTTTCAACCTGGTCCCACAAGAGCCTCTCCATGCCTCATTACCCTATTTGTTCTCCAAAGGGAGACTCATCAGCACCTGATACCATACTTTTAAAACTGTCCTAACATGTTCTGCTTATAGGAAGGACTCATCTTATTACATCAAAATATCATCACAGTGTGGGTCCCTGTTTTGTATTATCCCACCCAAAACTGAGCATGGCCAATAATGTATTCCACACAGTGAAAAGACCTCCTTGACTTCAGTGGTCTGCAAATCAGGCTCATTGTCCAGTAAGTAATATTTTTAAAAGTCTAAGTCATTTCAGTTGTTTAACATTTACCATGACCAGGGTAACCCTGGATAAGCATTCAATATTTAAATAGCATGCAAACAATAAAAAGCATCTTTCTCATTTTCATAATCATGCACATATCAGCCACAGCCTAATTGCTAAGACAGAACAACACTCTTAATTATACCCATTGTGAATTTTTGGGTTTGGATACATTATGAAGTGGCTTTGTATGTTTATAAATTGCTGGATTCAGGTGAGCTTCAAGTTTCTGCAGGCTGATCTCACATTAGTCCTTTGAATGACCTGTATTTTTAATTTGGCATGAAACTACTGCAAGCTACATAGTGAAACTAATGAGGCTGCTGCAACTGTGCAGGGCAATAATCAACAGCTACTTTATTGCTGGAGAGTGTATTAAGTCTATGCATGATGTGAACTGAGGAAAGCTTTTTGTTTCAGAAAACAATCTGATGTGTGTTCACACATTTTCTCAGAAAATCAATAGCATTACAAGCAGACATGGTGAATGGAAAATGGCTAGGATCATAAGTTAAAAATTCTGCACAATAAGTGCAATGAGAAACTCAGAGCTGAAGTATAATCCACAGTAACAAGCAGCAACAGAAAAACAGCCACCAACCACCTGTGTGGTGGCTTTTCACCATTGGTAAGGTTGAGCTAGAGCCTTTCTCCCATGCTGCAATCCCATGCACTGGAAACCACTGTCTGTCCTGATGCACCCATAGACAGGCACAGGAAAAATGTGCTGCAGTGTGATGGAGAAGCCGGAGTCCTGCTAGAGGACACACTCAGATGCATCTTCGGGGTCTGTGTATTAGGTGACAGCACCCACGTGTTGACAGCAGGGGTGAGCTGCAGGGGTGACCTCTGTGAGGAAAGACCAGGGGCTGCCCTGGTCTGGACACAGCTGGTTCCAGCTGGCTCCAGCGGAGAACCCATGCTGGAGCAGAGGAAAAATGTGAGAAGAAAGGAGTGGCAGAGAGAAGCTGCTGTGTACTGACCACCCATAGCCCCCAGCTCCTCCTGCACCACTCCTGGGGGGAAAGGAGTGAGGAGAGTGAGGGAGTGAAGTTGAGCCTGGGAGAGTGTGAGAGACCGAAAGCTAATGTCTCAAACATTGTGGTGGGGCAAGTTCTGCATAACAACGAACTACGGGTGAGAAGCCGATCAGCACAGGACATCAGCAACAGGATGCTGAGGCATGCTGGAGGATGCACAGTTCCCTGTTCTGACCTGCTGAGCAGGGAAGCACCATGTATGGCCAAAGATCAAACAATGTTCGTGCCTGCAGGGAGGGAGAAGTTACTCCCCAGATGACCCCCAAGCCCACCGAACCATTCCTGAACATTCTGAAATCACAAACCACACATGACACCTAATTAGCCTAATGAGTTCGAGTGCCTGCCTGAAGGAGACGCAAGGAGATGATAAAAGGACAGAAACTGAAGTCCCATGTGTGCACCCACCAGAACTGGACCCCTTGGCTGACCAGAGCAGCACTGGACCCAGGACTGGTGAGATCTTTCTCTTTTCTTTTCCTCTTTCTCTTCTCTCTCCTTTTTCACAATCCCTACACCTCACCCTTTCAAGACATAAAACCACTGACCAAGTCTGGGAGTAGGAGTGGATCCAGCAGCCCCTAGGGTCTTCTCTGGGAAGGAGTCTAGAAAGCAAGGGGATCCACTCTGAACCTCATGACCCAATGGGAGGGCTCTCCTTACTCCCTGAACTGATGTATATGGTTACCACGGGTTATATGGTTTACTGAGGTAGTTTCATGCCAATTCCTGTTGTGAGAAACCACACCACTTACTGTTACACTTTCCAAGTTCAGGTTGCTCCTGTCATAAATAAAACATTCAACTGATCATTTGGTGTTGCATCACATTAATTTAGCCTGAAGGAATTCTGAACTCACCACAACCCTTTCCTTGTCTGTCCAGCATGGGTCGTGACAGAGAGGAAGGAGGAAAAGTGGTGTTTTAATGTCTGACTTTGTTTCTCACTACCCAAATCTACTTTAATTGGCAATAAATTAATTTTCCCCAATTTGAGTTGGCATTGCCCATGACAGTAATTATTAAGCGATCTCCCTGTCTTTATCTCAACCCATGAACTTTCTCATCCTATTTTCTCTCCCTTTCCCACTGATGAGGGAGAGTGAGTGAGAGGCTGGCTGGGTGTTTCTCTGCCAGCCAAGGCTAACCCACCACACTCAATCACCCAAGTACATTCTGCATTCAGACCTACCTTTTTTGAGTGAGCAGCTGTAGTGATCTGGACCGTTGTACACTGTGGAGTTTTTTGATCCACATAACAGTTAATCTGAGTTAATCTGAGGTGCAGACCTGGCCTGTGCTGTGCTGTCCTCCACTGTGCTGTCCTGCACATATAGTTGTGCTTTCAGGCCCATGCTGTGCTGCACAAATCCCTGGACACAAGGTAAACTCAGAAGGCTAAGTGTAACAGAGGAGCCTGTAGACAGCTCTCGCTTGGCACCAGCGATTGCACCACTTGCAAATCCTTGGCTATATCTAAAAGTGAAGCAACATGTTCTCATGCAAAAATCCTTTTGCTTGATAGTAGAAATGATAAACAGAGCTGTTTTCTTCTAAGAAAATGCTGGCAAACCTCTCCACGGACAGGACCTGCACTGTGTGCCATGCCCAGATGGGAGGCCTGTCTGATGCTGCTCAAGCTGGGACTCCTAGCATCTGAAGGTACTTAAGATTATCTATCCTTTTTTTACCGTCATGTGTTAGCTCTATTAAATGGTATTTTAGAGAATATTGTTGTGGTGGGTTAGCCTTGGCTATCAGCTAAATGCCCACACAGCTGCTCACTCATTCTCTTCCTAACAGGATGGGGGCAAAAATAGGAAGAACAGGAGCAAGAAATTTGTGGGTTGAGGCAAAGACAGGGAGATCACTTAGCCATTACCGTCACAGGAAAAAAAGCTTTAGCTTGGGAAAATTAATTTATTGTCAGTTAAAATAAAAATATAATTACTAATCCAGGTAGTGAGAAACAAGATGACAAATATTAAACCAACAACTTTCCTACCCCCTTTTCCAGACCTAACTTCATTCCCGACTCCTCTTCCTGCCCCAAGCCACTGAGGAAGATTGGGGATGGGGTTTATGGTCAGTACATAGAGGTTTTCTTCTGCTGCTCCTCCCTCTTCACACTTTCCCTCTGCTCTGCATGGTCTCTTCCACAGGCTGCAGGGAATCTCTGAACCAATGCCTCGAGCACCTCCTCTGCTCCTCCTCTGACCTTGGTGTTTCCTCTGCTGTTTCTCACTCCTTTTTCCTCCCTCTGTCAGGCATTTTCTTCCCTTTTTTAAATTCATTATCACAGCAGGGGCCACCGTTGTGGCTGAGGGGGGCTCAGCTGTGCCCTGGGGTGGGTGGGTTGGAGTCGGCTGGAACTGGCTGTGCGCTGCACAGGGCAGCCCCAGCCTCTACTCACAGAGGCCGCCCTGCAGCCCTCCCTGCCAGCACCTCACCATGGACACCCAACTCAACCTTAAAGAGTTTGAGTGCCTTTTTCACAAGTATCGTAATGAAGACTTGTACTCATGTGTTACACCCCCACACCTGTATGTACCTCATTGGATGCTTGTATTTTCCACACTGCCCTTTGGACCAGAATATGAAGCGTTCATGTGTTCACTCATGTGAAGCGTTGGGCCTCTTGAGGGTGAAGGAGAGGGGTTAGGTGGATCTTCTTCCAATGATAAAGATGCATCCATTTTATTTGTACAGAATTTATAGGGAATTATCTGTCAATCATAACAGCATTTCACCTATCACACTATTTGGTAACTACTTCTAGTGAGCAAAGAAAAACTTGTATTGACTCTTGGTGCTGGTATGTGGATTATTTACACTATTCAACAGTTGTGTATCAACAAAGATGTAATTATGGCTCAAAATTGAATGTTCATCTACAGGTCTGACTCAGCTCTACTCTAAAGGCAATTTGGACTTGCAACACTTTGAATGGCTCAGGACACTGTTCTCCCTCTATGCTGTACAACACAATATGAAATTAAAACACAACTGAAGCAGACATATGTTAATAACTAATTATTTGCTTCAGGCACCAAAAAAATTAGTCAATAAAACCTGAAAAAGTACATTCACTTTGATGTAAAATTAAATTATTTTATTTTTTCAGAAAAAAATTAAACACTAAAAATGATGCCACATTAAATATGTGCTTACCTTTATGAATATTTTATTCTCACCTATTACAAACTCAGATGAATTTCATAACAAAGCAATGTTCAAAATTGAAACTTGCTTAGCTGGCAGTTCCCAGTAAGCTAAGTGGGAGGTTAGATGCCTCCTCTTGAATTAATATTTTTATGGCTAGTTGAAAAACATCTATATACACACAGAGCAACAAGTCAAGATGCTAAGAATGGCATGAATATAAACATATTAGGCTTTTCTTTCTTCATGATGGTGAGCCCAAAGAGGTATAAAGAGTGGCTCCAGTTCCTTCATTTGCTGGTATTTTACCAAAATAGTTTTGTTCAGTAACATTATAGTTAGCACATTATATCTGACAGCTAGAAGTATACTTCGATTCATTACAGTTATTTGACTCATCAGTCAAAATTGTCAAGATTCATCTTTCTTCTTTCACAGGGCAGGAAAATGAAATGCTAGAAGTCTAAGTTCTTCTTATAAAAGTGCTGTTACATAAATTACCTTAGTGTCTTATGCTAGCAGTTGAGGTAATGCATCTGGTAATGTCCAGATACATGAAATTATCCCCATGGATTATTATAGGGCTGGATAATTTGTTGGATCCTTACTGTCCCCAGCAGCTGTTAAATGACCATTTCATTCACTTGAACATCTAGGTGCTATTCTACATTGGTTTTCCCCTGTCCTACTCCCTTTTTCCCACAAACACTTTGATCCTGTTCATGCAAGCAGCGTACAACAAGCGAGCATTGAAGGCAGGAAGCAACTGATTAGGAACGCATAGGCACTGCTTCATCAGCTTTAGGGGATACACCCAGCAAAGTCCAGTAATTGAATTCACACACTAATATACTCATAGACTGTCATGCAGTGCTTCTAAAAAAGGGTAGTGACACTCCTGGCCCCAGAGTTTCCTGCTCATATGGCACAGAACGTCTTTCATTTCTCCTAAAGCACCATGTCAAGAAGTGGCGTTCCCAAGCACTTAATGGAAGGGGCAGGCCAGGATATAGCTGAATGACAGGGGTTTGTATCCACTCAAATCTCCAAGTTATTTAATGTTCAGCATTTCGGCCTTCTTCATTGTTCTGAGTAGGTGCAGGCTCCAAGGGAACTTTTTGCAAAGTCCTATGTGCTCATTTGAATTTGCCTTTCAGATCCAAGCTTCAAATTAAAATTAATTGGGCCAAAAGAGTATAAATGCCCTACCCTCTTCATGCTTCCCCTCAGTGATCATCATTCACCACATACCAAGTGTGCTTTGCTATTCTTTTAAGCTTAGTGGCCCCTGTAAATATATCTCCCTTTATGAGATCTGAGGTACAAGGTTGTTCAACTACTTAGTTATCTCCAAAGTTAGTAATAAATAAATGATGTACAGTATAGCTAAATGTATACACTGTTTGAGAATGACTCCACTACCCAACAACAGACACAAACCCAGCATCCCAAACAGACTTGCCTTCTCCTTCAGTATGTCTGTGTTCTGTTGCTATTGCAGTTAAACGCAATATCATGCAATTAAAATAGATGTGCAGTTTTTCTCCCTGATCCCAAAATTACATTGACCTAATTTTTTGTTTGGTGTTTTCTTCATTTTTTTAGAGAGGAGGTGAGAGGCTATATTTACTCACACACATTAACCATAGCACTTAACAAAGAATAATGAATAATTTCTTCCAAAGTTTTTTTTTTAACTCTGCCAGAGATACTGAAGTTTGTCACTTTCCCCCAAGTAACATATTCTTTTTCCCTTGTAGGTCTGCTACCTATATTGGCATTCAGGACTGGAAAAGAGAAGCCTTTCATCAGTCCTTCTGAACATGTGGTAGAGCGCTGTGTAGAATTATGCATAAAGAGCAGTAAACTTATTCATATGCAGATTGGCGTACGTTAGCAGTTTTTACAACTCTTCCTCCTACACCAGAACAATACAGAATAGCTTTGAGAATCCTTTTTTTGCCCTGATAATGCAAGTTTCCTTATTTTTCACTACTTTACACCAGTAGTGTCTATCCACGTCATATTAAAAAACTGTTACGGAGATACTTATTGTTTTAAAAAAATAATCTTAATAAAGAAATAAAACTAGATATAGCATAATCTGATGGAAACTCTACAGTATACAGCAAGAAAAAAATCATTGTTTAACAGTTTTTTAAAAAAGTCTTGAATTGCTCCTCCTACAACATCTAAATTGTAAATTAGCATATAACTATTCAATCACAGCAGTTTGCGCTTGAGCCGTGACTGTCAAAGAGCAGCATGTCTAACACAGAAAATGTGCCAGAGGAGTAGCTGAAGAGGACTGGGAACCTGAATTAGTTGTGTGTCAATGGTAATCATTAAACCACAATGGCGTGCAGTATTTAGGTTATTTAGACAAGAGAAACAATAGCTATT
>VYZV01012556.1:146397-187174 GCA_013401275.1 Pandion haliaetus | reverse complement strand
AGTGGCCGTGGGCGAAACGGTAGGGATGTTTCGTGGGCGGCGAGCCCACGGCTGCGGCCGCCGAGCACCCGCGACGCGTCCCTGGCTGCCTGCCGATCGGACCCCCAGATGCCCTTATTCCTGGCAGCAAGCGGGATTCATTTNCCCCCCCCCCCCCCGGTGAGACGCCACATTAAAAATCTAAATATAAACTGGCGCCCGCTCAGCTGCTGTCCCATCATTTTGGTCAATCTGCCACAAAATCAAAAGTAGCCGGATTTATCTGCCGTGGTACCCACCGGTCTCGGGGGGCCTGTGGCTTTGCCTGGGACTCGCTCTGCGCAGGGCAGTTGTGCTGCACTCTCGTGCGCGCTTGCAGCATGGGGCGGCTTGGCGGGGCACCTGGTTTGTGCTCTTGGGGATGATGGAGGGCGATGCAGCACCCTGAAGACATCAGAGGAGATCCCGGGGTGGTTTCGCCGCCACCACAGCGTGGCGGGTGAGTCCAAGCGTGGATCTTGTTGCGGAGATGGCCAGGGTGAGGAAAAAACTGCTGCCAGTTTGTTGGGAGTGAGGAACGTCGGTGCTGTTGTCCACGCGCCGCTGGCCAGGCTCTGCACCAGACTGTCTGGCACCTGGATAGGGGAAAGCTGAGAGTTGGTGCCGATGGAAGGTCAGAGGTACATGGCAGAGTGATTTGCTGCAGAGCCATCGTGTCGCCGCTTGGTGCCTGTGGCATGGCCCTGGTCCCACTCCGGAGCATCATTGGCTCGCAGGCGGGCTCAGCTCTGGAAGGGGCTCCGGTGCTCTGCAAAGGTGGGAGGGTGGAGGGGACAGGGCTGGCTCCTGGGGTCCCCACTGGGGATCACGGCAGCAGTGGGGAGCCCCAAAGGGCCTGAGCTCCCATCCTGTGCGGTGGCTGTGAACTCACTAGGGCTGAGAAAATGCGTGCTTGTGTCTGTCCATGCCCTTGCCCTCCTTGCTCTGCCATGCCCCAAGCCCACACTTTGTCCCCAGACATCCTCCCCCGAGTTGGAGGCGCAGGGGCCACTGCACCCCTGGCCCTGCCCCACACGCCTGCAGCCCCTGCAGAGGCTGGAGCATCCTTCCCAGAACCATTGGGTTAGTGGCCCCTGGGGACACAGGGGTGGCATCCAGCGGGTGCTGCTCAGCACCGCCCCGAGCAGCCCGGTGTCCCTTTGCAAGGCGCTGTGGCTCCCAGCCCCAGGGATGGGACGGGGCATGGTGGCTTTGCAGCACCCACTGAAAGCAGTGACGCGCCTCTGCCTTGCAGTGCAGCCATGAGCGCGGGTTCGATTGAGCAAGAGCCGTCGCGCAAGCTGGCCTGCTGCGGGGTGCCCCTCATCACCGAGGACATGCAGTCCCTGGCCATCCGCACCCTCTCAGGCACCGACATCAGCAAGCACTACGACCTCATCCGTGAGCTCGGCAAGGGCACCTACGGCAAGGTGGACCTGGTGTCCCACAAAAGCACAGGTGAGGGGAGCGGGGGGGGTTGGCGCGGGGGATGTGGCCGTGTTGGGAGCAGGGTTCCCAGCACGTCCCGATCGTGCCCCGGGCTCACACCCATCCCCTGCCCACCGCAGGCACCAAGATGGCCCTGAAGTTCGTCAACAAGAGCAAGACAAAGCTGAAGAACTTCCTGCGGGAGTTCAGCATCACCAACACGCTCTCCTCCAGTCCCTTCATCATCAAGGTCTTTGACGTGGTCTTCGAGACCGAGGACTGCTACGTCTTCGCTCAGGAGTATGCCCCTGGTGGGGACCTCTTCGACATCATCCCGCCGCAGGTGGGAGCCCCTGCCCGTCCCGTGGGAGCCTTTTTGGGGTGGTGGGGGCTCAGTATCCCCAGGGCGCTGAGCAAAGCTGTGCTTCGGTGGCCATCTGGGAAGGGGCCCCATGCGCGGGGACTGGGCATCCCTGTATGGGTCAGCCCCAACCACAAGCACCTACGAGCAAGTCTGGGACCCATTACCCATCCCCTAGGTGGCCTGAGATCCCTTATCCATCCCTAGGGTGACCTGGGACCCATTGCCCATCTCCTGGGTGGCCTGGGACCCATCACCCATCCCTGGGGTAGCCTGAGACCCATTGCCTGTCCCTAGAGTGGTCTGGGACTCATCATGCATCCCTAGGGTGGCCTGAGACCCATCACCCATCTCCTGCGGTGGCCTGGGACCCATCACTCATGCTTTGGGTGGCCTCGGACCCATCACCCATCCCCTGGAGATCCTGACACCCATCACCCATCCCTGTGATGGCCTGAGACCCACCACCTGTCTCCCTGCCGCAGAGAGCACCCCAGATAAAAGCAGCTGTGACTGCGTCGGATGTGTAACGACATACAGATACGGTGGTCCCCAAGCTGGGTGGGATGACCACAGGGTTCGTGGCAGGTGGCTGACGCCGTGTCCCTGCGCCCGCAGGTGGGGCTCCCCGAGGAGCTGGTGAAGCGCTGCGTGCAGCAGCTAGGCCTGGCCCTCGACTACATGCACAGCAAGAGCCTGGTGCACCGGGACATCAAACCGGAGAACGTCCTGCTCTTCGACCGCGACTGCCGCCGCATCAAACTGGCTGACTTTGGCATGACCCGCAAGGTGGGCTGCCGGGTCAAGCGCATCAGCGGCACCATCCCCTACACGGCGCCCGAGGTTTGCCAAGCTGGCCGGGCAGAGGGCTTCGCCGTGGACACCAGCATCGACGTCTGGGCTTTCGGGGTGCTCATCTTCTGTGTCCTCACCGGTAACTTCCCCTGGGAGGCGGCGGCGGCTTCCGACGCCTTCTTCGAGGAGTTTGTGCGGTGGCAGAAGGGGCGGCTGGGGGGCCTGCCCTCGCAGTGGCGGCGCTTCACGGACAGTGCCCTGCGCATGTTCCAGCGCCTGCTGGCCCTCGACCCCGAGAAGCGCTGTCCTGTCAAGGAGGTCTTCTACTTCATCAAGTGCGACCTGATGGCTGAGGTGCGGCGCCGACCCTCCTACCGCTCCCGCAAGCACGCTGGGGACAAGCTCCCCGCCGGTCCCCATCGCCATGAGGCGGCCGGCTCCTGCACCCCCGCTCCGCTCAAGAGGACCGTCCTGACCGAAGGGAGCGGACCCCGCGGCTCCGAGCCGAGCGCGGCCCCCCCAGGGACGGCGAGCAGGACAGACGGACGGCAGGACAAAGGGAAAGGGCAGATGGTCCTGGCCACAGCAATAGAGATCTGTGTCTGACGGCACTGCGGCGGCCGCCCATCCCGTCCTGTCCCCCGGCCTCGGGGATGGGGATGGGGGGGTTGTTGCTCGTGGTGGTGGCACGAGCCAGGACCAGGCTCCGGGTCTCCCAAAGCAAAAAAAGAAAAGAAACAAAAACGAAGAGGAAAAGGACAAAACTGGTTGCGCTCCGTAGCGCTGAGGATGCTGATCCCCCCCTGCCCTGCCTGGGTGATGTTGGCGGCAGGAGCCCGGCCGAGGGCACCGCTCGCTGCCAGGGAGGACGTCGGTGCCCCGGGCTCTTGCCATGGCCGTGCTGCCCCATCCAAGGCTCCCCGCAGGGTGGCATGAGGAGGAGTCTCCCAGTATGGGGAGAAAGAGCGGGCAGGGGGGAGCTGCGTGGGTGGGGGCCACCGCCAAGGGCTGGGGGAATCTGGGGCAGCCAGCGGCCGCCGGCTCTCCCTCGCCCCGTGCTCGGCCCCCGGCCGGGGTGAGGGAAGGCCGATGACCCCCGCACGGTGGAGGAGGCCTTTGGGGAGGTTTGGGTGGGTGGTGATTTGCCCCCTTCCACCGGTCCCTGCCCCAGTGGTGGGGACCGGGAGGGGATGGGGAGGTGGGCGCTATGGCTGGTGGTGGGGAGCTGGGGTGGGGGTCACCAGGAGCCCCAGCAGTCTCAGCTGCTTCCCTGCCGCGGGAGGTGCTGGCAGCCATCGATGTAGCAAGTGTCCCTGTCTGTGTGTCGTCATGTGTCCCAGACACAGCCGCTGGCAGCCCCTGTCCCCCTGTTCCGTGCCCTGCCGGGCAACCGCAGACCCCTGCCGGAGGGACTGGTCCCCTCCCAGACGGGAGCTGCGCTCTGGGCTTCAGCCGGTGGCTGCGGTGCCGGCTGTCCGGCAGGTCAGATGCTCGGGGCTGTGCTGGCTCTGCTGTGGTGGTGTCCCCTTGTCCCCTCTTGCAGACTTTTTGTACCCAGGGACTGGAAAAGGTGGTGGCGGTGCATCTCCCGGCTGGTCTGCACAACCTGGGGAGCAGGGGATGGGGGCTTCGAGCGGCCTCCTGAAGGTCCGCGTGGTTCCCTGTGCTGTCCCCATCACCCCTCCTTGCTGTCACCCCTTCCCCAAACCCCGGTTCCCCTCCCCTGGGGCTGGCAGGGAGGGGGCAGCCGGGTAAATCCGCCCAGGGCCGGCTGCGGCAAGGCAGGAGCCGCTGGTGGCCCCTTAGTGACAATGTCATGGGGGGGTGTGTGTGGGGTCACAACTCCCCTCCTGGTTTTGGGCACCCAGGGCAGCGGGGGGCTCGCCCCGCTGCTGGGTTGGGGAGGCTGGGGGGCACCCTAAGGTGGCAGCACCCAAGCCCTGGCACATTTCGGGCTTCCCTCCCATCAGGTGGGCACCGTGGGGACACCCCCATCCCCCGTCCCCTCCGCCCCCCCGATTCCCGCACAAAGGGCTATAACGCTATTCAGCAGCAGCAGCAGTTTACACAGCAGGCGGGTGCCCGGCCGGACCCCCCGCCACCACCGCTGCCTCCCCCCGTCCCCGCAGCACCCACCCCTGCCCGCCGCCCGCCCGCGGTGCCAGGGCCGAGGGCCAGTTTTAGAAGTAGCATTGCCCCAATGTAGAGACGCTAGGCGCGGTTTTTTCTCCTTTTTGCCTTAGGTCCCTCGATGTCCTTGATCTTTCGTGCAATAATGTAGATAAGGGATCCCGGCCGTCCCCGGGAGGGCTCGGTTGTACCTCCCCAGGCAGTCTGTCCCACTGGGGGGGGCCCGGGTGTCATTTCTGTTCCCGTCGAGGTCGCTGTGTCGGTAGGTTGTTGGGTTTTTATTTCCAATTCCCTCGGCTGTCAGGTTTCGGACCTTCTTCCCGTAGGAGAGGCTGTAGTGTCACAGACGTTACCTCAGTTTGTCACTGTTGAAAAGGATTTAAAAAAAAAAACAAAAACCAACCAACTAAAACCATAAAAAATGACAAAATACATAGTTATAAAAGCAACAAAAAAATTCTCAATGGTGGTGAAGACTTTTTTTTTTAATAAAACCAACGTGATGCTGCTTGTGCAGTTGTGGGTGGGCGGTGAGCACTGCCCGCCTTCGCCCTGCTGGTGCCTCGGGGCTCACTGTCCCCCCACTTTCACCCTGTCCCCCCATGCCCGGCTGCCGTGGGCACCCCAGGGCGAGAGGGAAGGGGAGTAGGGAGCAGCACAGCAGGGCCATGGGGCAGGGTGGCAGCACCCATAGGCAGGGGGGACCCAGCCACCCTCGGTGCAGCCCCCCTCCAAACAGACAGGGCTGCCTGACGCCAAATGTATTCCAGCCACGTCCGCAGGCTAATTTCAATTTCCTGGTAATTATGCAAATGAATGTGGATTTAATTAAGGGCAGATTTCATTAAAGTCTTCTTGGGGAAAGGAGAACAGGGTGGGGGAGAGCGAGGAGGAGGGGAAGGAGAGATGAAGGCAGCACCCACCCCAGAAGATAAATGGCTGCAGGGGATGGGATCCCCTGGGAGCGGGGCTCCTGCCCGCTCCCTGCCATAGGACCCCCATTGCGGGGGAGCTCAGGGTCCCCAGCCCAGAGGCAGGGGGCTGTGTGGGGCAGGCGTGTGGCATGGCTGGGGGGGGTGCAGCACCCGGGATAGACCCCAGGAAGATGTGGCTGCAGCTCCTCCGGTGCATCTCCAGCCCCGCTCCAGGGACGAGGGCAGCAGGCAGTGAGCCCTGGTCATCCACCGACTTCAGCAGCAAAGGCTTTCATCTCCTTCCCCTTTCCATTAGGGCAGGGAAGGCATTTCTTTGACACGTGATTTATTTTTTCTCTTCCTCAGCTAAAAATACAGATTTGGCCACGCCAAAAGATCTAGGAAATCAGTGTCATTGTCACTAGGCGCTGGCTGGAAGGACCCTCCCCTCCCTGATCGCAGATGAAAAAGCTGCCATTTGATGTCTTTGTAATGAACCACTCGGGTTGCTTTCAGCTGAACTGTCTTTAATTCAAAGTGAAATGGCTAATTTTATCCCAGCAAGGTTTGGGATGCTGAGAGCCCGTCAATGCTGGGAGGGTGGGGGCTGCTTGTCTCCAGGTGAAACCTGCAGACCCAAAAACCATGGCAAAAGCGGCACTTCGGCAAAGCCATCGCCTGCCTGCCGCCCCTCTGAGTTTGCTCCCAGGTTTGGCCAGGAAGGCGGCCACCCCAGTGCTGTGGCTGCTGACCTTGGGCAGTCCCGGAGCGATGGATGAGCAGCGCAGGCGCTGCTCCAAAAGAAAACAACTAATAGATTTGTACAGATCTTCGAGCCGGCCAGAGGAAAGAGGCACAGGGTGCCAGGCGTGAAAGCGGCAGCGGGGCTGGATGCGGGACGGGTGCAGCAGGTCCAGCCCCACCAGCGTCCCATAAAATCAGATCCTTCCTGAGCCGAGAAGGCCAGGAGGTCCTCCTGGCTGTGATACTCAGCAAAGCCTGTCCGCCTCTAATTTCATCCAGACCTTGATTTCTGGACCTGGATTTTGCCCATTTTTGTGTAGAGATGCTAAGTGAGCCACTGCAGCCCCAGCTAAAATACTGGAGGTTGAGAGTAAGAATAACTGTGAATGATCCACTCGTTTGGAGCACAAATGATCCAATGCCAAGCCAGCATTGCAAAAAAACCAAAAACAAAAACCAAAATCCCCAAAAAACCAACCCAAAAAGCCCCCAACCCCAAACAGACCCTTTAAAAGGTAATACTTTGCCACCAAGACGTTGCTTCAGCTCCCCAATGATCCAGGAGGGGCTGCAGGATGAGGTCCACGGGAGGTGTTCCCACGCATCCCAAGCCAGGAGAGGACCACAGGGGCTGGGCTGCTGGTAGCTTCCCCAGCCGCCGCATGGAGATGTCGGGGGGATGTGAGCCTGGCGTGGTGAGAGTTTTCATTAAATGTGCTTCTTAGGGCTGATCCGCTTTCAAGAGTTTCCAAAAATAGCGACAGCACTGAGCTGAGATGGGCGTTGGAAGGAAATGTGACTCATGTGCTACCCAGCGCCCGAGCAAAATCGGACGAGCTTGAGGCCGCCATGCAAAATGAGCCACACGAGCGAGAGCACGAGCTGCTGCTCAGGGACGCTGCCGAGAACGGGGTCTGCGGGAGGACGCACGAGGGCAACCCGATGCCCTTTCTGGTGGCTGCAGAGCCGCCTACGGAGGGGCCGCAGCTTGGGCTCGTCCCCCGCCTGTCCCTTCTGCAGGGCCTCTCTGCTGTCTGCATTTCCAGCTGCTGGGAAGATCACAGACAGCTGTCAGTCAAAACCTGGTGGCTGCCAAGGAAAGCTCCTGGAGCCAGGCAACAAAAGCTGTCCTGAGGTAGGGAAAAATCCAGCCCCGTGCCATGTGGGAAGGTTCAGCATGGCCACAGCTTGTGGCAAAAGGGTGAGGTGACCTTGTGTGACAGATCCGGCCACCTTTGGATCAAGGGAGAGCAGAGCTGGCTGCACCTCCGTCCCCATCCATCCCCATCCCCTCACAGTCCATCTCCCAGGCAGGTCCGTGCTCAATGGAAACAGCCCTGTGAGCATCCCACAGGGAACGGCTCTGGGCCAAACTCTGCCAGATGCCGACTGCCTTTACTCCAGCCCCAGCCAGCCAGGAGGATTTCAGCACGGGGTAGAGGAAGGCGGGAGGCTGCCGGCATCTCCGACTCGGCTGTGTGCTCCCTGCAATGGGTTTGGACGCATTTTTTCACCCAAAGGTGTTTCTTCCCTGAAAAACCCAGTGGTTTTCACCAGGATCTTTTTGCTGGAAAACAGGTGGGTTTGTCAGCTTTGGGAGGAGGGGCTGACCACAATTTTGGGGTGCGGTGAGGTGCCAGGGCCCAGGGGAGGAGACGGGGAGCACACCCAGCCCTGCACATCCCCCCCCACCCAAACGGTTGGGTTAAGAGCTCCCGCTCAGCAGGCCCCACGTTGTCATGACAACTGCAGCATCCCAGCTTGGCAAGGACAGGAGATCTCCAGCATCCCCACCACCGCCTCGCCTGGACATGGCTCAGGATGCCGGCACAGGCAGCACCCCTGCCCTCAGACCCAGCTGCCAGCTCAGGGTGCCACAGGCAGCACCCCAAGCCCACGGCTGAGCATAAGGTGCTATTTACACTGGCTCCTAGGGGCTGGTCCATGCTCCTCCTAATTCAGACCTTCCTTCACATCCCTCTGAAAGCCACAGGGCTGGCAGCAGCAGGAGAGGTTTTTGCTTTTCAGGTGAGGATCTGCCTGTTCAAAACCCCTCCACACGCTGCAGGCAGGTCTCTCCCCCAACCACCCAGCTGCAAAACAGCAGCTCCTGCCTGCTCCAGCTTTGCTGGGTCCCAGCTGGCAGAGCATCCCTCTGCTAGACACAAGGTCCCCAGGCCACCCCCAAATCCCTCCTGTCCTCCCTGGGGGTCTAACAGGGTGGGCAGCAGGCTCCCGCATCACAGACCCCACTCCCACAGTCACCCTGGCTCTCAGGGCAGCGGAGCCGCTGGGGTCTCTGGGACTGGCATTACCCCACGCTAATTAGAGCATCATCACAGGCAGCTCTCGCTCTCAGCAGCCTCACAAGACCTCAGCTCTCAGCCTGATGAGATCCCGAGCTAAACCCTCACTGACAGCAGTGGCACCAGGCTGGGGAGAAACTAAGCTCCTCGTCTCAGAGGCTGCTACACCTCCAGAAAGGTCTCATTTGAAAAGCATTAATACAAGATTAATAGAGACTTTAATAAACAGTGAATCAACCGCTAATGGAGCCCAACTTGTAAGCCATCTGTAACACCTCAGGGGTTTAAAGGCATCCAGAACATGTCTGGAACATGCTTAAAATGTATGTTAGTCACCTTGTAGCCCTGAAGACACCACACCGGAAAGAAATTTTAGGATAAAAGGTTGCAGATGAGACAGGGAGCCTGCCTCATCCCTCCACCACTTTAAAGGGGGTTTGATTTACAAGCCTTGCCCCCCCTGCGCTGGCATGAAGAGGAATTTGGGCCATCCTTGTACCCCTGGGGCTGGAGCTGGGTCAGTACACCAGGATGAAGCAAGGCCATTTTATAAGGGACAGCCACGTACCACCTGAAGCATAGCCACTCCCTGTGAAAGGGCAGCTGCCCTGGTCATGGAGCAGGGGGCTGGAGGGCTAACAGGACACCACTCGGAGCAGGACAACCACTGAAGCTGGCCTCGGGTCCCTCTGTTAGGACTACACCACCCTCCTCCTGAACAGCTTTTCCTTGTGCCCACCAGCACTTCCTTTGCTGAAGCTTCACCACTGCATCCCTCTGCTTTGCACCTACCTATCCTCTCTGCTTCCAAGCATTGGATAATCCCAGACAGCAATTTAGATCTCCTCCCTCAACCTCCTCTTCTCCAGACTGAAGAAGGTCCAGCTCCCTCAGCCTCTGCTGGACTCGCTCCAGCATGTGACACATCTGCAGTCACTCAAGGGACTGGCCCTTCCCCAGCCTGGTTTGAGGAATACCGCAAAGACCTTGTCCCAAGGGCTGAGGTTTAGTTTCAAAGTCCTGCTTGTTCCAGCCAGGGCACTAGGGTGGCTTGCTCTGCAGAGCACCGCAGTCAGGTCTGCCCTCCCCAGCATTGCTCACTGAGGCTGGCTGGGGTAAGTTGTAGGTGGCAGGACTGATGTGGCTGACCCACAGGAAGCCTGGGATACTTGCTTGCCTTCAAGTCCAAGTGGACTTCAGTATTTGGGGGCTGCCAGACATGCTGGCTGAGAGACTCTGGAGGCTGGGCATCAGAATAGAGTCTACGGTTGTTTTGAGAAGTTCAGCAGCAGATATCCAGAGGAGAGTGGTAATTTAGTGGTCAGAAGCTTCTTGGTGGTCTTTAATTTGCCTCATAGCACCACTGTTCAGGCCCATGTGTTTGGATATCTCCCTTTGGGGGAGAGAAGCAGCTCTGCAGGACACATTCGCTGTCTGCTTGCAGGGTCAGGAACTGAACGTCATCTTGGCTGGCTTCCAAGCTTCTGAAGGGAGGTTGGATCTTGGGGAAGGACAGGCATGGGGTCAGAGACTGGAGCCAGCACAAGTCACATTAGTCTTACAGCATTCTCCCTGCAGCCTGAAGTATCTGAGTCATTACCCAGCTTTCAACTGGACACAACATACAGCCACTCTTGGGAGCCACTTGTTCACGGCAGAGCATTCTCTGCTCTACCATGGAGTAAGGCTAGTCCACCGCAGACCAGATCTGCAGGTCTGAACAACTGCTCCACAGCTCTCAGGTAGACATTCACTGGCCACTGTGCTTTGATAGGGTATCAGCATCGCAGGGCACAGCCACAAACAGCTCAGGATCTTCTGCCAGAGCTCTGGAAAGAATAAGTCCCACACTCAAAGTCACTGTTCAGAGCATGGAAACACAGCTGCCTTGCATTAAAAACTTCACAACCATGTGAGTGCCTGCAGCTGTGTCACACAAGCTAAATGCATTCTCCAGGCCCCAAGCAGCTGAGGGCCAATGTTCAGCTGAGGTAGAGGGGCAGGGACATCCATTCTACCCTACCCTGCCCTCTCCAAGTCAGTTGAGGAAGTCTCCCAGTTTTCAGTCCCAACCAGGTCAGCCAGGACACTGCAGCATCAAGATCTCCTGTGTTAGGTCAGTGCCAGCAGTGTAACAGGGTCTGCCACAGTGCACTGAGTAGCTTCAGTCCAGTCTGCAAACACAGAGCATCACCCACAGTGGAGGAAGGTCTGGGGCAAACCAGGCACAGGCAGGTCCACTGGAGCCACTCGAGGATCCTGAAAAGCTGTGGCAACTTGGTGATCTTGCTAGAAACAAGACTCTTCATCTTCAAGATCATCTTTGAAAGCTCACAAAGATCTCAGAAGGCTCCCAATGGCTAGAAAACAGCAAACACCACACAGGCCTATCAAGTAGGAGGATTCCAGGGGGTCAGCTTGAGATAGCACCCAGGCCCAGCCACCCACCTGGCAGAACAGCCAAGCAGGGACAGCAGCCTAGAACCCACTAAAACCCCACCAGCACAAGCCCCTAGCCCCTCCCTGAGCATCTATATACCCCTCCTGGCAGCAGCAGCTGCATGTGGTTGGCCAGGGCAGGAGCAGGGGAAATGTGGGATTGGTCAGAGACAGCAAGACAGCAGGGGATTGGTCAGCTGTCCCTGCATCCCAGACCAATCCCAGCCTGTGATGGGTCTTGCAGCCAAGGGGAGGAAGAGCCCAGCTGCTCTTCTCCTGCAGGACCTGGGTGTGGGATGGTCTTGCATGCTGGGAGTGGGGGGGAGGATGGATGGATGGATGGATGGAGACAGACAGACAGACCGACCGACCCTACAGCCCCTCTGCCAAACTGCCAAACTCCCCAGGAGCGCTTGCAGTACCAGCAGCCCTTAGCTTGACCCTGCACCACGTGAAACTGTCCAGACGGAGCTTCTGTCCAGCTTTAACGGAGCAAACCCGGTGGCTCTTTGGGACGGGGAGCCGTGTTGCTGTTGGGCCGTGGCCCTGCTGGAGCCAGGTGAGCCCGCACAAGGGGTTTCCAGTGCCGGTCTCCTGCATGACCCAGTTAGAGCAGTTCAATGAGCTCCTCACACACCAGTCTGGTATTCCTGCCTGAGCCATCCACTGTTCCAACCAGCCTAATTACCCACATCTGAGTCATCCCCGGCCCCGCTTTATCAAAGCTCATAGCCTTGCGGACAAACCTCCCTTTGTGCTGCTCTAGCCCCTGTCAATGGGGAATTGCCAAGTACCAATTAATCAGTGGCTCCTGCTATGACGGGCCTGGGAGATGGTGTCCCAGGAAGATGGAGATCAAGGAATGGAGAAGGGCCACTGCCCACCCGATGGGACAGGGCTGGGACTAGAGCCTGGGTCCTGATCCCAACCCAGGAGGATGATGCGGAGACACAAACCTCCCCCAGCCACAACCCCTGCCATATCATAGAATTGAAGAATGGTTTGGGTCGGAAGGGACTTTAAAGACCATCTAGTTCCAACCCCGCTGCCATGGGCAGGGACACCTTCCTCTAGACCAGGTTGCTCAAAGCCCCGTCCAACCTGGCCTTGAACACTTCCAGGGATGGGGCATGCACAACCTCTCTGGGCAACCAGTTCCAGGGCCTAACCACCCTCACAGCAAAGAATTTCTTCCTTATATCTAATCTAAATCTACCTTCTTTCAGTTTTGAACCATTACTCCTCATCCTATCACTACACTCCCTGATAAAAAGTCCCTCCCCATCTTTCCTGTAGGCCCCCTTTTAAGTTCTGGAAGGCTGCTAAGGTCTCTCCGGAGCCTTCTCTTCTCCAGGCTGAACAACCCCAACTCTCTTAGCCTGTCTTCACAGGAGAGGTGCTCCAGCTGCCTGATCGTCTTCATGACCCTCCTCTGGACTTGCTCCAACAGGTCCATGTCCTTCTGATGCTGGGGGCCCCAGAGCTGAACACGGTACTCCAGGTGGGGTCTCATGAGAGCTGGCAGAGGGGGAAAATGACCTCCCTCGACCTGCTAGTCATGCTTCTTTTGATGCAGCCCAGGATATGGTTGGCTTTTTGGGCTGTGAGCGCACACTGCCAGCTCATATTCAGTTTTTCATCCACCAACACCCCTAAGTCCTCCTCAGGCCTGCTCTCAATCCACTCATCGCCCAGCCTGTATTTGTGTTTGGGATTGCCCCAACCCATGTGCAGGACCTTGCACTTGGCCTTGTTGAACTTCGTGAGGTTCACATGGGCCCACCTCTCAAGCCTGTCAAGGTCCCTCTGGATGGCATCCCTTCCCTCCAGTGTGTTGACCGTATCACACAGCTTGGTGTCGTCAGCAAACTTGCTGAGGGTGCACTCAATCCCACTGTCCATGTCACCAACAAAGATGTTCAACAGTGCCGGTCCCAATACCGACCCCTGAGGTATGACACTTGTCACTGATCTCCACTCAGACATTGAGCTGTTGACTGCAACACTTTGAGTGCAACCATGCAGCCAATTCCTCATCCGCTGAGTGGTCCATCCGCCAAATCCATGTCTCTCCATTTTGGAGACAAGGATGTCACGCGGGACAGTGTCAAATGCTTTGCACAAGTCCAGGCAGATGATGTCAGTTGCTCTTCCCTTATCCATCAAGGCTGTAACCCCATCGTAGAAGGGCACCAAATTTGTCAGGCACAATTTGCCCTATCCTCATCCTGGATGCTGGCCTCACTGATGCCCGAAGCATTTCAGCTCTCTGGCATGGCCAGGTCTCTTGTGTGGTGGTCCAGCAGGCCCTCCAGATGCAGACACACACCTGGAAATCCAACAGCAGCAGCTCTTGGACAAAAGAGAGGTGCTTACGGCTATGCCAGCTAGAGCAAGGCAAATATTTGTGAGCATGGGAAGAATGCGGACCAAGATCATCCAGCCCGGTGGGGATGGCTGATCCGGGGACAGCTCCAGCAGGTCCATCAGCTCCTCCTGCTTCCCGAGCCAGCCATGGGCCTCTGGAGATGAAAACCAGTGCCCAATTTCTAGGCCATGCCTATGCAGTTCACGGGGAGGGCAGTAAATCCAGTTTGCTGTGCAGTGATTTTCAGGCTGGCAGGTCTGAGCAGTGATGTGAGAGACCCCCAGTGCGTAGCAGGGTTCATGTGCATAGGGCTGGAGCAGAAACAATCTTTTTGGGTGAATGTAAATGTTAAGAAGAAGAAGAAAAAAAAAAAAAAAAAGGAACTATTCTGGCCCAAATCAAATCCGCATGTTGGTGTTATGGGGCTATTTCAATTCCAGGTGTTCCACATTTTAAAATCTGCTTAATACAGCAGAAGTAAGGTTGATGGGGAACATCAAAGTGACATGCCCACAGGTTTTGCTCTAAGGTGATTAATTTTATTTTGGATTTTTCCTTGTAATTTTAATTTGGGGGGGGGTATGGTGTGGAAGAGTCAGTTTGGCCAGACTGCAAAACCTCTTGGCAGCTAATGCATCTGCACTGGTGGCTGAAAGAGGATCAGCAGAGAGATGTCACCCACCTCCCCTGGCAGCGGCTGGACACTGACCCTGAGCCCTGGCTGCCTGGAGAAGGAAGGGCACAGCCAGTGCATGCTCACCGGAGATGAGCTGCTCTTGCAGCTCCCTGGTAGAGCGGATCGGCTGCCAGTTCAGCTCCTCCACCTGTGAATCGCAAGGTCACGCGCATACACCTCGCTCGGCGCTGATAAGGGAACCATTCCGGTCCTCCTCCGCTCACCCGGCTTGATATCAGTGTCCTGCTGCTGCTGGTGGCAGCCAGGTAGCAATTTCTAGGCCTAATTGATAATTAGTTAAATCTGTCCTTGGCACAAAGGGGAACACAGTGAGCTAGAAAGCTATGACATGAGCACGGCTGTCTGCCCGTGCCCACAATAGGGAAGAGCACCCAGTACCTCTGCATCCCTCAGGACACCAATTTGCTCCAAGGCGGAGCAAAGGGCTCACGTGAGAGCTACTGAGCCCTCTGCGCAGCAAATAAGCACAATGTGCCTGCACCCGGCAGTGCTGGGGCTCAGCAATGAGCTCTGCATGGGATGGGGAGCTGCTCTGCACCCCGAGGCACTCGCCTATCGAAGGGAGATGATGATTGGGCTGGAGAATGCTGGGAAAATGGGAGATCGGCACCGGGTGCTGTGCTCCTATCTTTCTTATCGCAGGACCCTAAGGAGTTAACAAAAAATGCCACCTACTGTATTTTATCTCTCCTCCATTGAGGCAGCTCTGACACCGGCAGCAGAACAATGCTAAATTCTGATTAGCTCTGGTTTTTCAGCAAGAGGGGAGGCACAAGAGGGTGGGGAATTAATACTATTCTGCATAATTTTTAATCTAAATTCCATTTCTTTTCTTTTCTTTCTCTAGGAAGCAAACAATCTAGGGGGTTTTGTACTCAATTTCTTGCTTTCATAATCTAAATGAATTGTTTGCAAGTAGGAGCCAGCTGCAAAGCTGGCAATCTCTGATCAAATCTGCCTTTCTCCTAGTTGTAGCAATCATTAATTTGCTCCTCAGCTCTGATTAGCTAATCCTGGCTGCCTTGTGGCAGCTTGCAGGGAAAAACAGCATGTGAGCCACAGTTCCCTTTGACGGAGCTGGAGGCAGGGTGACAGGATTGATTTCTGCATGGTCTGTGGTGCTCCTGGTTGTCAGCTCTCTGGAGAGGAGTGGGGTGCTCTGGGAGGAAAGGCTGGTGAGGTTATTTATGGAATCCTGGCATTTTGGAAATATCAGAGGATGATGCTTTCCCCTGCTCCGTGCAGGGCGTGCTAGTTTGTTACGCTGAGACTAATTAGCTGGGCTTTAAAACAGGAATTGCAGACACTGCAGCAACCTCTCACTCAAAAATATCTGGGTGCTGCCCCATTTTTATGATGTTGCTGGTGTGCCTGGGGGACATGGCAGAGCTGTTACCTCTATTTCATAGATGGGAACCTGAGGCAGGGCTCTTTGCGTGTTGGTGGATGGAGGTTCAGAAAGAACAAGCCTCAGCAGCGGGGTTGTCTGGATGGGGATGTGGTACGGGATGCCTTTTGTGCCAGGCCCTGGTTTATTACATTCTGAATTAAGAGTCACGGTCTCAACTCCTGCCGCAAAACTCAGAGAGCTCCTGCCTGCTGGCAAGCCTGGACAGGGCCAGGGGTGTCCAAATGGGATGTCACCTCCCCAGGCTGACTGCTGCCAGTCACCAGAGCATCACCTCCTCATGTCCAGCTCCCTGTGACCCCATTTTTCACAGGTCTGAGGGCCCAGGCGAGTTGGACATGGCACTGGCGGCCTGTGTGCCACTACGCTGGCGGGGTGCAGGGCTGCTGCTGGCCCCACATGCCCCTTTCTTGCACGTAGCTCTGCAGGCCTTGTCTTTCAGCTGATATCTGGCTGCGTTTTATTCCAACGCATTCCTTTTTCAGATTACATTCCCCAAGTGCTGGGGGTGGATCTTCTTAATTTTCATTTGTTTCAAAGCTGTACATGGCTTACAAGCATGACAGAAATGCGCCTGGAGTGCAGGAAATGGCCTACTTAGCTGCAGGAGCAGAGCAGCCTTTTCCATCAGGCTGGCTCCCGGGACCCTGTCCTCCCAGGGGACCGGGGCAGCTGCCTGCTTCCCTCACGGGCACGTGTTTCTGGAGCTTCTCTTCAGATGTTCTGTCCCACCAAACAGCCTGTCCAGGCAGAACAGTGCCAGGGAGCAGAGGGTTGGAGGGTACTTCCAAGTTCTGACACCAAACTGCTGCGTGAGGTCAGGGCAGGTCCCCTGTCTGTGTCCCCCCTTCACCCAGCTGGCCACGAAATTCTCTTTTTGCTGTTTCAAGATAGCTTAGAGAAGGGGAAAGGCTGAGGAAGCAGAGCTTGCAGGGCCAGACCTCTAACAGCTTTTGGACTTACTAGACACTTTCAGCCTAGTCTGAAAGGGGACAGAGATCTCAGAGGTGTTGCATTCTCACAGTTTGTGTGAGCTAACGGCTGATGAAGAGAAGGACTCATACCAGGCTCTCATGGAGGGAAAGGCTGTGCACAGAAGGGGTTCACCCTGCCAGCAGCACCCAGAGGTGGGCTGGCCAGCCAGCTGCACGCTGTTCTGCCTTAATACCACTTGGAGAATGCACAGGGACTGTTCTTGTTACGAATGTGATGTCTGGAACTAGATGCAGGCGCGCGTCTAAGTGCCTGCCTTAGCAAGACAGATAGGAACATGAGGCCTCCTGGACTGAGAAGAGTCCTCCGTAAAGGACCTGAATTTGCCCAGTGGGTCCCAGGAAGACTGAGGACCTTTGTATTAATGCCAGCTTCCTTGCCAGAGAGCTCAGAGAAAGGACTCGTCCGAGGAGGAATTGTGCTAGGATCAGCGGCTGCTGTAGGAGGAGGAACAAGAGGCAGGGCTGTGTGCCCATGGGAAGGCAGTGAGCTGGCGCTGGGCAGGGACAGCTGGTAACAAAGCTGCTAGAGCAGAGGCAAGCAAACATGAAGCTGTCCAGTGTTTAATCTTATTCAACAGCTCTACCTGGTGTATTGAACTCTCCAGGGATCCAACTGTCCCTCAGACTATTTCCATTTTATTTACTGTGGTTTTATCTTTGGTTCAAAGAACACAGGAGCAGCAGAAAATGGAGTCTCTCCATAATGTCTGTGAGGCCTGGGGAAGATGGAGTCTCCAAGCACCCGAGAGAAAGACACCAGTGAACACTTACCCCTGTATTAACTTTACTTCCTGAGTTTTTCCCAGTCAGAGGAATGCTTCAAACCTTGCTCCATGAATGCAAGCAGATTGTCTCTGAATGCATTCCACTAGAAACCACAGCTATGGTTCAGAAGGATTTTTTCTTGGGCACTAATCCTTCCTCCCACTGCTCTCATTTATCTTACTGATGCTAATACCATACTTCAGACTTTAAGTTTTAATGACAAACAAATATTAGTGCTCTTAGAGGCTGGGAGTTCCCTGTGTGTCCATCCACACAGATACCCACAGTGGCATCTGCCCATGGCTACTTGGGAGCCTTGACCATCTTGGCTAGCAATCCTGGGATTCAATTCGGTGGATGCTCTCAGATGTCAGGGAGTCAAAAAGGCAACAGAGCAGCTCTTCAGCCTGGGGAGAAAAGAAGGAAGGGGTTGGGGGAGAGCTGTGATTTCTGTGCACTGCAAAGAAACTTCTTTTCAGAGATAGGTTTCTCGAGTGTGCTATAGGCAGGCAGCATACTGAGGATGTTTACCAGGCTGAATTAATCCCAGCACAGAGGTGGCTGTGAGTGTCCCACAGCAGGGAAATGTCTGCTGGTTGTGACCACTGTTTGGCTGTTCTCAAGATTCACATTTTCAAGGAATTGAAGAAAAACAACAACATGCAAAGTGCCAAGTGGGAAATCTAACAACTCCCTCCCCTAGCTGCTTTGTCTCTCCTTCCCAAATCTTGCCCCTGTGCAGCTCTTTGGCATGGCTGCTTCAGAGATGCAGAGGCCAGCTTAGCACCAAGGGCTTCAGGACCAGTCTGTAATTCTGACTGTGCTAATGAACACCATGTTCCCCTAAAGCATCATACGTGCTGCGCTGACAGTCTGCCCCACATGGTTCTTGGGGCCCTCCTCCTGCCAGCACTCTGTCTCTCCTCATAGGTTTTTAGGTCTCTTTTCTAGGACTCCAGCCCTTCTGCCTGCTGCTGAGGGGCTAAGGATCATGCCAAGAGTGGCTGGGATGTGTTTTCCCTGTGTCCAGTCCCAGGTTTTAGCTGTCTTTGCAGGGAGGAAGATGCTGGAGCAGCCATTGTGGCTGCTGGCAACAGCTTCAGGGCTCCAGGCATAGTGGAGGGATTAGTGCTGCCTGCCAGTGGAGGCTGGACTGCACATCCGTGGGCTCTTACTGAGGAACAGCTGTGCAGAGACCCTGCCATCTCCCTGCTCTGATGTGCTAATGATGGCAGGTCAGTGATGTACTGCACTGTCACTGAGAGACAGCCACCCCAGCCTCATGATCTCGTCCCAGCCATGGCACAGAGCTGCACGTGAGGAGAAAGTGTTCAGCCACACACATCCCAGATCTGAGGCTGAGCACTGTACTCCCTGACAACTCTCTTATTGCTGGGGACATTCCAGCTTGGGTGTGGACCAGTTGCAGGGACATCTGGGACTGCCTCATAGAGGTCCACTAGAAGTTCACAGCCCCTAATGGTAGCACCAAGAAAACATGGCTCTGTTCTCTTCCACATGTGAGCTGGTCTGTGTGTGCCCAAGATAAGCCTGCATGGGGAGCAGACATCAGCAGTGTCACTGTGTGAGAATAAGGAACTTCTAAAGCATGAATTCATCTGCTTCTAAGGCAGATGTTTCAAATAGGACAGGTGAAAAGGGCTATAGAAATGCTTGCTTCTCTCAGTGACTGCAGAAGGAGGCAAGGCAACTGCCCAGACACGGATGTCAGCACTGGAATGAATAGCCCACATTTGGAAAGCTGATTTCTCATCCTATTGCCTAGTCCGAAACTACACAGGGAACAAGTATGAAATTCCTGTTCATTTCCATGGCTCAACTCCACCAGTAAACGCTGCAGCTCTGCTGAAACCACAAGGATTTGAAATCCATGTTCATTTAACCCTCCTGAACTTTGCCTGATATCACGTTGTTGCTCATTAGCTTTGACCTGGAAAGCCTAGCTGACATTTCATAAACTCATTAGCAATAGATCAGAGGATCAAACATTGTTTCTAGGGATATCCTTTGAGGTACAGTCATTCCCTGGTGAGCTTGCTCCTCAGATCTCACTCTGTAATTTCTAAACCTTCCCTGAACTTCGGAGCAAAAGGCACATTTGAAAATAAACATTACTTGCTGCTACGCTTCTTGTAACCCACAATGAGAAGCGCTGTACCCACTGCTGTCCCAGGACTAGACTCATGGTCTAAACTCTGAACTGCTGTGAGTAGCCCCTGCTTCCACCAGTGCCAGAGGGATTGGATTCAGTGGTCCAGGCTGCCAGAAGCAGGGAGAAAGGCTGAGCGTATTTGCTTTTTCTCTTACCTATCACAGAAAGTACTATAAGCCTCTTTCTGATAGGCTGATTCCCCATAGCTGTGAAGCAGAAGGGATTTTATGTCAGCCAGAGATGTGCAATGTCCTTTTCAAAGCAAATCAGAAGACAGCCTGGACTTGCTGCCCTGTCACATTACTTGGCAACAGCCTGGCACCCTGGCAGCAGTAAGCACTGTGCTATGACAGCCTTGCAGCTATCGCAGAGCTGTGCAGACAAACCTTCCCAGGCACTGCAGCGCATACAATTCCAGCTATGCCCAGGGAGAATTTTACTGCGCCTTAGGGAAAGCTGCTGAAAACAGCAGCTGTACGACTTTTGGGAAGTTTGGGGTAGTTTTGCCTGTGTTAAAAGCGGGAACACAGACTTCAAAGAGGGCTCTGTGTCTTTTAAGGCTCAATCCTTAGAGCACTGCTACTGAAGGCAGCAGCTCTGATATGTTACATGAGGTTACAAACACATCTCGCTCCACTGCTGGGTTTTTGGGGGAAACAAAAGGAATCCAGAAGAGAGGCTTGTCCACTTGCTACCATTTCTCATTCTCCCCAACTCTTTTACACTTCCTAGTCCTAACTCTTCAGGCACTACCTCCTCTATCCAAATCTCTTGTTTGTTTTGTACTTAACTTTGATGATTACAGCCAGAGTTTTAAAGGTATTTATGCAGGTTTATTCCCATTAGCTGCCCACAATGTCTGAAGCTTAGTGTTTCCTTTCTTCAGATGAACTACTGAGAAAATACTCAGTTAGCCCATCTCTGCAATGCTGCAATGGCTAATGGCTTAATTTCTCCTCTTACCTTTGGATTTGGGCTTCTGAAACATAAATTCCCAAACATAGAAGATGTACCAGCTTGGCAATAGGGCTGAATGAATATTTCCTGCCACTAATTTTTGACGAGTATCGTTGATATGTTACTAAGTGTTGATTCTTCATAAAAAGTAACTGACATCTATGGAAAATATTGAATCTTTATCAAAGTCTCCAAATATTTTGATTCAAAATAGTGCCACCGCTGTAACGTGGAAGACAGTTTGACAGGTTTTTGGTCCCACCTTCTACCATGTGCTGGGTTCTCAGTATAAGCCAAGGCTTGGGGCTGTCATGAGGCACCACTTCTGTCTCACACAAATTAAAGTTTTCTTCTAAAATTCAACCAATTTTGACAAGTTTCTTTCACCACAGGGGCACAAAGAACACGTATCTGTACCATAAACTTCTCTACTTGCCTGATTCTCATTTTGGGGATAAAGGAGATGCTGCGCAGTGTCCAGGACTGACTGCTTCTGCCAACAGACACTGGGGGTAAAGAAAAACGGAATCCAGTGTTACTTTGCCATCCGAGCTGTCACAAACTGCAGATGACCTAGCTTTGAGGAGGACTATGTTCTGTGCCAGCAGCTCTGGCCATGTGCATCTGTTACTGAACTTCCTTACACAGATAAATCCTGGGTTTTACAAAGCTTTGTATAAATGGATTTTGATTCTTAAAATATAAGCCTTCAAACAAACAGTAATGACCTGTTGCATAATGGGGTCTCTGGGACAGTGGGAAATACACATAAACGTAGAAAGTTAGCTTTGTGCAAGGGTCTTTTTCTCAGCAAAGATAATCTGTGTGTTCTCCCCAAAACCCACGACTTTCTAAGCTGCCTTCAGCAACAGGGTCTACTTCACTAATTCTTGTTTTGCTCTGGTCCACCTCAAGCAGCACACGAGCTGACCACAAGACATATTAAAGAGAAATTAAAAGGCAAGATACAAATTTCAAAACTGCCTTTTAAACTGACTTTATGCACACTCAGAGTCTTAGGCTTGAAAACTCTCCAGAGGCTTTGGAAACCACACCCTGCTCCCTGCCACCATATCCAGGTATTGTGCTTGGCAACAGTATTCCCTTCAGTGGTTTTCAACAGCTCCAAGATTTTACATCTCACGTGTTCATTTTTTTATTTCTACACCTCCTTTCTCTCCAAAGGTCTCAGAGGTCAGCTTCCTATAGGGATAACATCACTCCCTGCTAACAGCAATTAACACTTGGTAAGAATGTTTCATCAGAGAGAATCATCCAGCTAAGTTCCTTAACACCTGACTTTTGTTCTGATCGCGCTACATTGTCTAAAACCAAGAAGGTGTAAGGCCTAGTTTAGACCCCGCTTTTCTTCTGCTGTAGCTAGGTTTTCAGCCTGCTTTAGTTGAATGCTGCTTACTGAGTTCAGTACAATGTTAACTAGATGAGTTCCTAAAGATCGTGCACAACATAGTTAGGTTCTAACAATCTTACTGGCATCTGAAATTACCTTTTAAAAGCTCAAATAACCATACAGGAGCAATCACTATTAAATCAGTACCACCTATTAAGACAGCTAGATCTAGTTTGTCATGCATAAAAAGCAGAGCATGCCTTTCTTTCAGGAGTTGCTTCGAATATACTTATAAATTCTTCCCTCTGCCACCCTGCAGCTTGGAAATCTGGCTGCAGAAACAAGTTACGACAGGGAAAATTCAAATGTTTTATACTAGAGATCCAGGCAGCTGGATGCTGACAGAACAAGAAAGGTAAGTCTCACATCATTTTTCCTTGTCTGCAGATAGGATTGTGTCACTTCCTTCTCTGGATTCTCCCCCTAGTCCCCATTGCTCTTAGGCTGTGCTTCAGCTTCCCCTCACCTCTTCCAAACACTTACTTCACTCTGCCCTATGAGTTACCCTTGGCACCCTCCCAGGTTCTCCCAGATTCCTACTTTGGCTCCACTCTTGGTAGTCAATCAAAGTCACAGGCTGCTTTTGTGCCCCCACCTGCATAAATTTTGTCCTTGTCTCTGTTCTTCCTGCCCTTTGGTGCAGAAATAATGCCTTCATGGATGTCCAGAGAACAGACAGAGTGAGTACTGCTGCTGCTGAACAATAACCACTGCACAGTTACGAGGGTCTGTATCTGTCTTCAAGGCAACTGCTCTGCACAGCACATCCTCTAGTGATTGAATGTCTCTGCTTGATGTACCACTGCTAGAGCTGGTTTAGGAAAGCTTTAATAGGTTCTGAACTACCAGCAGTTATACTAGCAAAGCCTGCATTGTTCCTCTCAACACCTGATTCCTCCTCCTTATCACAGCCCACCTCTGACATCATATCCCAGGCTTCCATACAGATGGCAACTTTTCCCCCTATAGCACAAAGCCCAAGTAATGTGGCTCAGCTGTGAATCAACTCCCAGGGTCATAAAATAATCTCTTACACCATGGTGCTTCAGCAATGCAGCTGAAATGCAGGCCACAACCTGTGCAGGTATTGGAATCCTGGGCTGTGGCAGTAAGAGTGAAATAAATGTACAGTGATTTACTCAGTACAAGAAAGGTCACATGGCTCCTGCTGATGGAGTCATAAGTGTAATTAACCTCAGATGTTATTTTGAAATGTTTATAAACTAGGCAATGAAGATGTCTTAGCATGAAGTGTCCTTATGAGACACTAGTTAAGTCAGGCTGGGTTTTCAAAGATATTTGCAAAGTTGATTTTAAACAATATGATGGCTTATGATACAATATGGGTATGAGTTTACTGTTGGCTAAAGTTGATCTACTGCCAGATCACTGCCTCCCCTCCTCCCGATCCCTGGGCACATCTTGCTGCCCCTCCCATCCACAAGCATCATTGATCATGAAGGAAACTATTTTTTTTGTAGGGCTAGTTTTAAATGGCTGCATGATCACTAGTTCTGGCACTGGGTAAGAGGCAGAGTGGATCCTGCCATTTGGGAGTGCCCTCTAACAGCCATAATTTATGCACATGTATTCTGCAGTTCAGCAAGGAAGTTTATCCTTTGTACAGACAGCCATACTGGCACAGACCAGTATGAGGGGTGAAAGTTGCAGCTGAGACTGGCACCCATTCCTCCCCGTTTCCTTCTCAGCAACCTCAGCTCACTGTGAATAGCAGTGAGAAACCACAGCGAGGTTTGCTCTGGGGGTGCTGCCTTGAGACTGGCAATCTTAAAACATATCAAGTTGAGAGGGAAGCATTGGCCTGTAGCTGATCTTGTTATGCAGCACCATCACTGATGAGCAAATGCCTGGGGAGAATAAAGAGGTGGTGCCAGCTCTGCAGCCAATTCCCAGCAGCTCACTTTTCCCTGTAAACCAGGGAAAGAGCGGGACAAAACTCACTAGAAAGGTCTTCAGTAACTTGCTCTTTGCTTCCCCTTAGTGCTGTACCTTTCAGGGTGAACGGTCTGGGATGTGGCTCCTAAGGGTGCAATTTTAAATGAACGGGAGCAATGTTTGAATTTTGTCAGTAGCTTAAAAACATTTTTGAGAAGTTACTGATGAAATTTGTTCCAACTGTTCTTCCCAGGTGTGGCCTTGTGACTGAGCACCGTAACATTTCATCAAAGTACAAGAACTCTAAGGTGTCTACCAGATTGGATGTTCAGATTTGATCCCCTTGATGCTTGCAATCTCCAGCATCCTTAAATTCCTTATTCCTGTCCCACTGACAGTGTGATCTGGAAGTCCTCCAGATGGTATGGCCAAAGTCACAATAGTCTTATCATTGTGGCTGCTGGACTGCTCTATACCAAATGTGTCAGAAAAAAAACTCTCTTGGCTTCCTTTCCCTGAGGAAACCCTGTGCAGGAACCACACATCCCATTGCCAAATACCAGCCCCTGTGCGAGGAAACTTTCCCTCTGGGGAACAGTGGGTTAATTGGCCTGATAATCATTCTATTTCACTAATCAGTCCCTGTAGAGGGGTTCTGTTTGTTTTATCAGGCTTAGACATCCTCTCCCCAGCATTTCTGGTGATTCAAGAGGCTAATTTTTGATTTTGCTCTGTGGTGTTATTTTAAGTTTTTTTTTCATAGCAAACATAGAATCTGCTAGGATATTTCTCCTAGGAATTTTATTGATTCAGCAGGTCTATTCCCAATGTGAGCCCTTATTTCAGAGAAACCCCTGTATTTGTGGAACCATGCTGCCAAGCCTCACAGACACTCCAAGTCCGTAACAAACACCACAGCTCAGTACTTAAGGTCCTGAGTATAGGACACATGACTTTGAAACTGGGGAACGCTCTCAGGTATTGACCCCATTAACAACAACATAACTTAGGAAGAATGGGTTGCCTTTGAGTGGCACCTGGCCTCATGGGAGTCTGAACTGGATCTGAATTACAGAGAAGAAAGTCAGCTGCTCTCCTTCAGATCACAAGCTCTCTAGCAGGGGGTTGAGACACTGCTGTTAAAGTGATATTGTCCTCACTTACCTGTCCAGCAGGGAGTCGAAGCAAATGACCGCATTGTCTCGCTGTGCTGCTAGCACCAGACACAAACCATCCATTAAGAGGGAACACTACAAGAGAGAGAAGAACAGAGCTTTGGTGTTGCTATCCACTTAAATAAGTCTGTAAGCCTCACTGATGAACCTCTGACAGCACAGATAACTGCTTGTGTGCTGTGTGAGAGGATGAAAGTCACAAAGCAACAGACTCTTTCAAATTGAAAGAGTATCATGTCTGAACTGTTAGCTATCCCGCACCTATGGCATACTATTACTCCTGTTCCCTTCTCAGAGTGAAAATAAGCAGGTTACTTAGGTGTGTTATTCAGTCACTAAGTCTGCAGGAAGCAGGAGTATGGAGATAACTGTAAATGTTGAGATACTGTAGCAGAAACACTTACTACTTGAAGGAGCCCATCTCCCTTCTGGCAAGGAAAAGCAAATGCTGCAATTTTCACCTTTGGCTCAGCAGTGCCAGACCCTTCCGCGAACATGCCAGATCTGCCCAGAGTAATTAATCTCTGACAGGAGGAAGTGTTTCCACCACCAGGAGAGCAGTGCTGCTGCCATGGCTCTCCTTCCCACATGCTGATTCGCTTTGTCCTTCCTAGAGAGCTGTGCACATTCCCGTGTGCAGAGGGATGGCATCCTCAGGGGAACCACAGGAGAAGAAAGTAGTGCTTAGACTAATTGGATGCTAGAAGTAATTGCTATTCAATACAGATGTACTTCAAAGGGATGCTGTCAGTTTAAAATAATCACAACCTGAAAAGATCTTACCCGTTCTTATTACAGATAACACCTAAGACTCTTATAACTGAAAAGCTGGAAGCACAAATGTTTGTCTGTATTTTTTCAGAGGGACTGCTGTGTGTCTCTGACAGCCCTTTGTTGATTGCTACTTCCAGTATAAGTAGCTTCCCCCCTTGTTTATTCTGGGCTTCTGACAGCACTTTCTTGCGCATTCTACCTTACTGCTTTGCCCTAGTAAGGTTCCTGAAATGGTGTACCTCTCCTACGCCAAGTGCAAAGAGAAAAACAGCCTAGGCCACATACATTGCTTTACATCAGCAGAGTATCTGCTCACCCCAGAAGCACATCTGATGCTTAAGCCCCGCAAGCACTTGCTCAAACCCCATCCTGGACTGAGGCTTTAGCTGTCAGCACCAAGTAAAGGAGAAGCAAAATGAAATCTCTGCCTAGGACTCCAGGGCACAGTCCAAAAAGTAGAAGGGTTATTTAGCATTGTAGAAGACGATTAATGAGGTGCGATTAAAGAAAGGGAAATAGAAACTGTATTTATATGGAAAAACAAGACAGGATACAGCAGCAGAACATACATAATAGCAGCAGCTGCGCACTGATAGACGAATGGAATAAAACGTTAAACAGGGATGTGCCATTCGCATTAAGGATACATTCACACATAACGCATAATGATGTCAAGGTTAGGTGTCAGTGAGCTAGTGGAGATACAGGAACACAAGGTAGAGACTAGCGAGCAAGCCAGGTTGCTCACATTACTTACCAGTGGTATTAGAGCTCAGGTGCAGTGTTGTGCTAATGCTGCTACCAAAGCAAGTTTGCTCAGAGCTAGCCTGGATATCTTAGCACAGCACGGCATTAAAAGGCTCTTCTTTTATGCAAAGGAAGCAAAGCACGACTCCAGCTGTTTCATACCTTTGCTGCAACACTGCACTTTGCCCTGCTTAGTGTCTCAGAGATGCAGTGAGCTTGTGGTGCATCCAGGACAGTGAGGCGTACTCCAGTCACCGTGAAATCTTTGCCAATAAGCTGATCAAGCAGTTCGACATAAGGTGGGTGCTCTGAACCCCGAAGGATTATCCCAGGCAATATGAGGCAAGTGGTTTGGCAGAGGTTATCAAGCAATGGCTGATCTGATGGGAAAAGATCAAAACACAACAGATACTTGTTTTATATCTACCCCCATAACCATTAGCCCTCTAAGTAATTCTTCTCCGCCACAGACAAGTAACTGGAAGATCAGAGGCACTCAGGCATTGCTTGATCATTTGGGATGTTCACAGATGCAATTGTTCATCCTGAACTGTCAAACTGCTGTATGCCTATGTGTACATATCTGGAGATCACAAGACAGCAGTAGTGACCCCATTTCAGGAGTCAGACAAGGACAACTGCTGGTTTGCTACAGGAGGTACTATTCCATTTAATTTCTTCCAAGCAAAGAAATCTGTTAATCCTTCTGCTTTTATAATCCAAAATGTAATTCTGATCAGCATACATAAGACTTAATGTATTTCATATTTTCCTTATGATAAATCTGTCTGTCCATTAGCAGCCGCTTTGTGATATTGCTGAAAGGAGGTTTCTTTGTGTGCAAGAGCTACCTCTAGTGTTCAAGATGAGACCATAAAGTGAATGATGTGTCTGGTTTGCTGGAGGCACTTACTATATTGTGCCTGACAGTTCAGAGATCACGTGTACTTGCTTTTCCAGGACAATAACTCTTTGAAATATATTTTCTGAGACACAAACACATCAGGGCTGTACACTGGTTTCCTTTTTACTCTGCTTAGACATCTTCAAAGCAGAGAGATCCTCATGCAGCAGGAAATTAGGGACACACATTTTGAGATTTGCTCCCAGCACTGGGCTGTACAATGCTAGCGGAATACCTAAGCTCTCTCCACGACAAGCTATTTTTTTAAAATTTTATTTTATTTTCTGCCATCTATTCTAAAAATCAAGAAGTGCTTCAGTCACAGCAGACCTGTGCTACAGGCCTGGTCCTTTCCCATTGTGCAGTAAGTTGATGGGAGAAATACCCTGCCTGTCAGCAATAGCAACACAGGATATTTTTGACTGGGAACACCTGCAAGCCTCCTCTCACTGCAGCTTTGTGTTCTGAACACAGCTTGAGCTGACATACCCCACCAGAAACACAGCAATGTGATCACATCTCAGCAGCTGCCCAGACGAGGTCAGATAGCTACATGCAGAACAGCCTGGTCATCTCAAAAAAGCTGCTGTTACATACACACAGTTGCCAAGCTCTCGTTTTGGGACTCATACAATGCCTGGGGAATGCCAGTAGTGTTGCAAGATAGGCCTCACCCCTTGCTGCAGGCATCAGTTAAGTCTTAAACCTTCATGCAGTCAGTCTCTGATGTAGTAGTGTGCAACCTAAGAAAAGGAGCTTGCCTGAGGATTTGAGATTTTTGTAATGATCATGAAGCATGCACAGGGCATAGCCCAAAGCCAGCATAAGACAGGGGAAAGAATTCATTGATAATTACCTTGGGAAAAATCCTCCTTCAGAGACCCCCTACACAAAAGTGACTTGGTGAGTACCAAGCAGCTATGCTGTCATTAAGGCAAAGACTTTGACTTACCACCATCCTCCTTGCACTCCTACATGTGCTAGTATGGGATCAATGACCAAAAGTCCCGTATCAGTAAGCGTTTAAGGTGGAAGGTGATGGTCTGTAATTCTCTAGCATTTTTATCATACTCTTCTGCCAGCGCACAACAATCTTGTGGTTTTACTGCTGGGATTAACAACTGCAGCAACCAGGTGTAGTTCTCAGCTGCCCACCCTCCTGCTTGCCAGTCACATCAGAACTGAAGCTACAGGAATGAGAATGACCTGGTTCCAAACATGCCTGCTCCCCAGTGAACACCACAGGGATGCTTTACCTGGTCACTGCTTGTTTATAAAGGCTTGGGATCAATCCACAGTATCCCAGCATGGAAGCATCCCCATGTGTTAGTTACATCTCCTGACATAAATGGTGCTGCATCACAGTCTGTATTGTTTACATGCCTATCAAGTAAAATAAACAGAAAAAGCCCAGAGAAACTGTAGGCATCTGAGGGAACTGACAGGCTTGCTGAAGCTTCAACTTCAAAATCAAAGTCAGACCAGTGATAACTGGAAGTCATTTTGAGCTGGCAGCTGTTCAGCAGCTAGTGGGAACTGAATGAGATCTCAGTCCAGTTCCTGAGAGTTAGATGTCCACAGTGCCAGAAGCACTCCCTGCATAAATTGTTATTTATCTACTCACAGAACAAAATGTCTCACAATGGCCCATCCCTACGGTGGCTTGGCCTCTCCTGTGGCAGGCTCTGAATGGTCATGCAAACCACCGTGGCCAAGTTGGTGTTGAAACGCATTGTAAAAGTTCAGCAGAGAAATGTGCAGTTGCTTACACTAGCTGTGTTGACAGTGCTTCTTCTTCTGCTGGTGATAAGGTCAGCACTTCTGAACAGCCCTATATTTAAACCCATGAAAGCACTGGCAGTGGAAAGGCCTGGCAGTTAAGCAGTTAAATGGCTGGACTCCACTGGAGCTGTTCTTTGCAGCTCCGAGTTGTCTCTCCCTTCTGAAAGGACATCAATACCAAATCTTGCTGCCACCAGATGGTTTGTCTTGCTGTCCAATTAATCAATAACAGTCTCAATCTATAACAAGAGTTATGCATTTCCTTACCAAGATTGCATGGTTGTTCAGAGCCCAATAAATTGAGTTGCCCTCCTGTTTCACATTTTATGATCTTGCGCTGCTTGTTGATTTCCAAACTGACTATGGGGTCACGTTTCAGGTTACAGATCTGCAGGAGGGAAGGGAGGGAGAGAGAGGCAAGTCATGTGAACACCATTACCTGATCAGGAAGGATAACACTTCTTAAGTATTGATTCAGGCAAGCTGTGAAGCTTTTGTTGGTGTTGTGTACTTCTGTAATTGCCAACCTAGAAAACACCTGCTTGTCTAGAGATACAGGAACATTTTCCATGCATTCTTTTTTAGTGTGGCTTAATTCAGTACAGCATCTTGTCATCCTTTTAAAGGTCCTATATCCGGACATGTTTCTAAGATCTCTGCTCCCAGCTTTTCAAGGCCAGAAACTCAAGGACTGTGAGTGTCTGACATCTTTATCCAGTGCCACACTGATGTGTAGCAGCTCCCTTCTGTCTCTGAATGAACTGACTGGCACATCCACACATCCCAGCACAGCACAGTCATGATGCTCTGGACTGAGTTGCAGAGGGAAAGCATCCACATTAGTGAAGCATATTACAGATGTGGCCAGCTGCTTCCAGTTCCAGAGCTAATGTCCTTGGACTAACTCAGCTGGGGCACCTCTGTGCCATGTAGACATAGCAAGGCTCAAAAATTTCCATCCCTTCATTGAGTATAAACCAATAATTTCAAACCTGGTTTTGAGAAGAAAATGATCGGAGTGGAAACAACATACAAAACTAGTTGAACAGGAAAGACATAGTTTCATTTTAGCCATTGGCAAATTACAGTGGTTTGAATCAGAGACCAGCAGCTACATAATGTGAAGGGCCAGATGAGCAGGAGCGGGCCACACCAATACTGGTAGGCTTCTCGGCAGTGCCTACAATGCAAACCAAGAGGTAAGAGTCCGAGTCTTTATGCCTCTACCTGTGGGCAGGGAAGGATGCAGGCACCCAGCAGCTCTGTAAACTGCCTGTACTTTACAGCATGAGATGTCTTACATGAGACAGCTCCACCATTTTCATTGCTGTGGACTGGTACCTTTGCTGGCAGGGCACAAGGGACAACATCCTTGTCACACAAATAGGGCAGTGCTCCATGCTGTGAGTGTGTGGATGTATACAGACTCTGTGGGAGACATTCAGCGACCAGGGAGTTACATTATCAGCTGTCCCACTTCATCTTCATTACTGAACGCTACATGAGAAAAGCTGGTAAAAAAACCAGCCTCTGGGCCAGCTGTGTTTTAGCAATCATTGATGATGTTGCCATCCCTCCCTGTAACTTGCTTCCAAAGTGATGTTGACTATCTGGGAACTTTGCTACTGAAGTATGAGCCCTCCTGAATTTATAGCACAGGTTACCAAACAAACATATCTGAAAAAGCACTTTTCCACCAAGACTGTCTAGGTGAATACAAAGTTAGCACATTGTGGCAGGAACATTCACAGGAGAAGGAAAACTTGGCAGCTGGTGAAACACAGCAAAAAAAGCATTATCTAAAGCATAATAGGAAAGAAGTCATGGCATAGCAGGGCCAAAGTCATTGCTCTGACACAGCAGGATACTTCTCAGGAAAGGGCAGAATCCTACCTCTTCCTCCTCTAATGTCTGACACTCAGCGCAGCACAGCCCTTCTGGGAAAAACAGCTTCATATCCCGGACAGCTATTTGATAGGATTTGGAGCCTGAGAGATAAATACAATGAGAAGATTCTCTCAGGCCATGAATTAAACATTCTCTAGACTCACACTCATCTTTCTGAGAGATTGATGATGTGCAACTTACTGAAGTAATTGCTTTAAAGGCCAGCTGTTCTGTACAGTAATAGCAAACATTTAAAACCATTATATTTAGAATAGTTCCATTGCCTTCTTGGTATTTTGATTCTGTCCTATTATCGCTCAGCTTTTTCTTCATGTAAACAAGACTCCTTCTATTTCCTAACACTGTAGTCAAGGGAATTGTGTTAAGGAGCCAGTGAAACTCTTCAATACCAGCTCCAATCCCCCATTGTTGTTCCCTTGCTTCCGGATCACATCAGGCTGGTCTTACTGAATAGGAAGGAGCTACTAGTTAGTCAAACAAATGTGCTTAGTAACAATAATGCAAGTCACAAATATGCTGGGGCCTCTGATTTACAACAGATTTCAGAATTAGTATGAGACATTGTTGATAGCAGTATATTATTCTCTTCACCTGTGGTCAAAAAAGGTAAATTGAGACTGCAACAGGTACAGAGAAATAATGTGAGGATCACAGAAGGAATAGAGTATCATCTGAAGAGTTAGAACTAAAAGACCTTGGCTTGTTTGACCCAACATGACACAAAGCTGAGAAGGAATCTGATTTCCGATAAACACATCAGGGTAGAAAAGGTCAGAGAAGAAAAAAGAACTGCTTAACATTAAAGTACAGGTATTGGCACAAGAACAAATGGATACAAACTGTATATGACTATATTTAAGTTTGAAAACAATGGGAATACATGATGGGGATGTCTGTGAGAGAATTAACTGAACTCAGTGACTTGAGAGGTCCCTCCGGGCTTAGCATCTGAGTATTTCCCTATAAAGCAACAGTGTTATTATAAAGCACTAATCAGAATGTTTTGAGATTTGTGGGTGGAAGATGTTAGAGAAGAGAAAGCTATTTCTATATAACTGGAGTTCAGATAGATTGTCAATGTGCTGGCACAGATCCATACTCCTGGGATACAAATACACAAAACGCAAACACCCTCTGAAATATTATCACCTTTGCAGGCTACCCATTCAAAGAATCATGTCTTACTGCTATTACTCAGCCCTGTTTGAACTTCATAATTATAGGTATTGTATAGCCAGAGTCCTTAACGCAGTAGTTTACAATCCTAAGATTGCATAAATCACCAGTGTATAAGTTGTGCTGGATCCTTTAAGTACCCTATGTCAAATCTTCCTTGTTTAAATCATTGATGCCATTACAGAGGACACAAATGCTCCCAAAGCTAGCAACACTTTGCTCAAGGTATAAGACTGTATAAGATGCATGCATAAGAGCTCTTTGGGTTCAAGAAAAGGTACTATACAATGACTTCATAAGACCCAGAAGAGACGAGAGGACTGTAGGGTTACTTCTGCAGCTGAGCCTCAGAGTATTAAAACTGCATTACTTCTTTCAACAGTATCACTGGAACCTGGTCTTCACCTTAATTGAATTTCCCCAGTCACTTCAGGAAGAAACACAGAGTTAGAGTTAGCTCTACTTCAGCAAGATAGCATTAACTAGAGATCTTCCTCAGCTGGGGCAAAACTGAGAAAGCTTAGTTTTCACTCCTAGGAAAGGAAGATGGTCTTCCACAGTGCCCCAAATGATTACTCATGCAATGATTAAGCTCTTCCTGCTTAACTTGTAGGTAAATGTTTCACCCTTATTAGAGGACAAGCTCTTGGAGGTGCAAGGGGTTATGAACACTCCTTTCCTTGTGGACAGACACCTCTTTAGCATAACAGCTGGATCAGATTCTTGAGTCAGAGTTAGTGAGTACATTAGCTACAGCTGCATCCATTTTCTTTGAACATGTGCAAGGATGGCTTTGTGAGCCAGCCATATAGCTGGCTCCAACAGAATGCAGAGTCTGGTCTCAGAGGGCAGCTGGTGGCCAGCTAGTTCATCTCTGTGCTCAGCTCAGTCTTAGAAGGAAGCAGGGACCTGAAGGGAATCCCTAAGCAGACATATGAGGGTTTCTCTAACACAGTGAGCTCTCTGTGGCTCCCAATGAAACAACACGATGACTCAGCCTCTCTTGCCAATATAAACTATTCTTTAATGGAGTTATGCTAGGGATGCTCTAACTGTAGCATGGGTATCTTAAGTTTTGGGTATATATTACCCATTCTTAGCTGTGAATGATGAGTTCTCATTCTCAAGGCAACCTGGATACACAATCCATTAATCTTAGGAGCAAAAGCAGCAGGGGCTGGCAGCAGAAAAGCATTGGCTGAAAAGCCCTGACTGTTTGTTTTGTGTAGGTAGATCCTGCTCTTCAGTCACTCCCACAAATGAGATCCTGTGAGTAATCATGGTCACAGATCTCTCTCTGTTTAGTCTTGGTCCGAAGGATTATGATCATATCTGATTTAAAAAAAAAAAAAAAGGTTCTATATCAAGGGGTTGATTCTCTTCCCCAGGCTGTACATGGTGGCTACTTCACTCCCTACCAGTCATCCTCAAAAGACCACTTGATATGGACAAAAAGAGGGAGTGACTTGACAGCACAGAATACAATAGAAAGAGCCAAATAATCCAAGGATCTTGACAGGAAAGTTCTTCTGGAACCTGAAGCCATACAGAGCCTGCTAGCTCACCTGTGTTCACAGAAACTACTGCTTTTATTATTTTTATATTCCTTTAACTACATACAGCACAATCAGTACCACACTGAGGAAAAACACTATTCATGGGCAAACCAATGATGCTTAATTCCTTATGAATTTTTGAATTACATCCTTCCCTCCTTGTGGCAATAGCCCAGGCCCCCTCCAGCAACACCCTTGGTTCCCTAGAGGCCACTCTCTCCAGCAATACTTCCCATTTTCCCATCCTTCACACACACTCTCAGCTATCTCTCATCCCACCAACCATACACACTGCAACATCCTAGTTCCCCTGCTGCTGGCAGATGAACTGTGACTGGTTCAGCACACTGAGGGTGCTGACTAGCTGGTGTGCCTCTGTTGATGTGCCAGCTGGCAAGAGCCTCTCCAAATGGAAAACAGCCGAGTTTACCTGCTTTCCTCAGTGAGAGCAATTTTTGATCACCTCTCTCTAGCCAGTCATTAATGTTTTGAGATGTTACAGGAACTCAGTATCTTGGAGTCTTTTATCCCTCTGTGAAATCTGGTTGCAGTTGGCCAATGGCTTATGAAGTTATCAGGAGGGTACTCACAAGCAGATAGAAGACAGATGGGTTCTTGGGATAATTACAAAATAACCAAGCTAAAAGTACAAAATGACCAAGCAGTGAAGAGATCAAAGGAAATCTGTTCTGATGCAAGACAGATCTAGGGCTGTTCTGGGAAGAAACCTTTTTTTAATATACCTTCTGGGAGAATATTTCACAGCTTGAGACACACTCAGCTCAGCCACCACGAAAACAATGAAAGCTTTCTAGGGAATAATGGTCTCTACTGCGTGCCAAGGCTAGCTCTGTATTGACAATGCAGCAGGTAACAGTACATAATATATTTTTTTCCATTAGCATATCTGAGCCTTGGACTTTTCTTTTACAAAAACCTACCATAAAATCCATTTTGGACTGTGCTGATGCCATACTGAGCCCTCCAGAGGAAAGGATCCAGTGCCTGGGCTACCTTAGGATCCTCTGGCCCCAGTAAATCTATCAGCTTCTTCACAGCATTTGGCCTCTGAAGACACAGCACAAGAGCAGTGCCTGAGGTAAGGTAGGTACAATGAGCTTCTAAAACAGCAGGATCCTGAAAGAGATAACAGAGATGGAACAGGTTATAACGAACAGTGTCGGTGAGCACTGGGTACATCCCAGTTTTCCTTTGGCTAGATCCATCCCTGTTTGAAGCAAGCAGATCTGCCCTTACTCTTGCTTTCTCTCCTCTTTGTAATATACATGCTAGTGGTCTGTGGCGACCAAGCCAGTATTTGTTGTGACATCCACCAGGTAATAGGTGGTCTAGTTCCCACCCTGAGTCCACGCAGAGCTAAAGAAAAAGTTAAGTGCTGAGCTTAAGCCATAGCAGCTTGTGGTTTCAGTCCCCGTGGTCATAGATCAGCCAATGGTAGTTTTTACACATACAAACAACTTTAGCAGTAATTTCCTAAAATCTTTTAGTAAGAAAGAAAACAAAATCCTATTTCTAAAAGACAGAAAAGCCTTGTGCTGTGCCTTGTTCTGCATGTCTGTACATGCTAGGTACCAGAGATGGAGTTCATTTTCAGGGGGTAAGGACAAAAACAAATTGCTACTTTACAGCTCAGTTGTCTACTGCTAAACCTTTGATTGATGCAATACCCTTTTCACTTTACCTTCAGTGTGACATACGGATAGGGTGGAAGCAACCGACATTAGCAATATCAACAGGATCATAAACGCTCTGGGATAAGGAGCCACATTTAATTCTTTGGCTGATATAAAATGATGGATTACAAACACCAGAACTTTTCTTTTTGAATTCACGAAAGGAAGGACCGCCCCCCCTCCTCACCCTGCTGCTGCAGCCCAGCTTCTCCCACAGGGTGGTAGAATTTCATACACTAGTTAGATCAGGACTACAGAAATAGTGAGCTTAAAACAAGGAGGCTCAGAACAGGGCACTAGATGGGGGCTGAAAGAAACCAGTTCACCCTCCTGGCTTTGCCACTGATGCATTGTGCTCCATGACAAATTTCTCTACCTTTGCTTCTTTTCCAAGTGTGGTCAGTTCAGCCTGTGACCACTCCTGAGCAGAGATGTTCCTCTTGTAGCTGTGCAGGTCACAACACCCTGGGATCTTTATTTTAACTAAGGATGAGTGGTAATGATAACTAGCAACCACTGCACCAGTAAGAAGAGTCCAATTTGTAGGCTGGAGACAGATACAATGATTGAGAAGCATGAGGAAAGGTAGCAAGTGCCTGGGGCAGAAGGCTACCAAGGGGCAGCAGAACACTCACAGCCTTGCTGACCATTTTAATTACGAAAATGGAAAAAAAAGCAAGCCTTGGAAAACCAGGCTTGTTGCAGGTGTCTCCACTGAGCATGAGGTCAGGGCATCCACAGCAGCTGCAGGCTGCCTCCCCCTGCACCTTTCATCTTAATAAAGTGGCTGGAACACCCAGTTCTGCCTCCCTGTGCTTCAGAGTGTGGCAACACCTCTGCTGCAGAGAAGCTCCATGCCAGCGCTGTACATTCAGCACAGCTTACAAACAGCAGCATTTTCAGCTTGCTGGCTGAACTAAGCCATAGTTATTTACTTTTTTCCAATTTTTAAGGAAATGAAAACAAGGGGGAAAACCACCACTTGATTCAGCTGAATCACATTATTCAGCCCCCTAAAGGTTTTAATTCCTCTACATTTTCATTTTCTAAAGGCACCACAATATGGCAATTCTCTAGATAAAACATTTCAAAAACAAAATCCCATAATTTCATTTAAAAATATGGAGATAAAATACTTCAAGGCCTCTTTCGCTCTTCTATCATATGAAACCTTTGACCCAAATCTCTCACATTTCTCCTAAACTGCATTTCTAAGAAGTAGGCTATAAATTGAAAACTGTTGGCTCAATTCTGATATTCTCCCCTGTATTTGAAAATGCGAAATGATCCGTGAGAAACCCCCCCATGCTGAAATTGGTTAGTTATGTAAAGGATTTGATACAAGTTGTGATATTTGTCAAACCTCCCACCCCATGGAAATACAGGGCAAATGAAACCCTGGGATGTCAGTCACATCGCATGACTGCACATGCGATACGTACAGGAAAGTTTCACAGGCTCTCCTGTGATAAGAGAGCTCTGTTTAGATGAGGATGAAGAATTTCAGCATGTCACAGTACACTGCAAAATTTTAACATTCATTCAGTTCTGTATAATACAAAATAAAACCTTTTTGCTTGAAAATTTTTGTTAGTTTAAAAAAATATGTGTATAATCCACTTTTCTAAGGGCCTTCTCTTTGCGAGATGAAAAACACTGATGATGACTTCACGAAAACTTTCAAAGGGACTGGATATAACATATCAACATTCATCCATGTCAGAAACATCTGCAAAAGAAAATGTTCAACGACATAGTTTCTGTTAAACAGACCGTAATAAATGAAATTACTTTGTTCCAGAGCTTCTAAACAGTGCTTGTAGATCTACATAACAAAACCATTTTGTCTCTGTTTTCTGTCTTTCAGTTGTTCCCCAGCAAACGTGAAGACTTTGGATTAAAGACGACGTTGGTTCCAATTGCTACGACAGTGTCAGGGAGTCAAGGTGACTTCTTTCCTTCTGATATATCCTCACATCTGCTCTAGACTCTGCCAGCCAAACGATGCCTTTATTTACATCCTGCCTCCACACCATCTTCAAACCATGTCCTTGCTGATACCCGAGCAGCTGTGGCGAGACTGCACATGTGCAGCTGACTTGAATTCAGTGAGCAATTTTGTTGATGCACACAGAGAGGAAGTTCCAGCTGTGCGCTGGCTCTGGAGGACTAACGGGATTAAAAAGCAGCAAAATTCTCCTTCTGCCTCTACCATTAGAATCACAAGAAAAGACTGGAGGGAATCCATCAAGTTATTGAGTCCAGTGACCTGTTACTGCAGGCAATCATATCAGGTAATCCCCAACAGAATGGTCAGGTCCCACTGTAAAAATCAAGCTTTTTAACTAGCATGCAAAACGGCAAATCTCTGCAGGACTGGATCTGCTGGATAAGTGCAGAAAGGAGATACAGCCTCCAAGGGCAGAACTCCCTCTGGGAGCAGTTGCTTCTCAGTCTGAACACAATCAGGTCATGCTAGGAGCTGAGAAGACGATGTCAGCTCTATTTACCTGACCTTTATTTTTTAAAATTATTATTAAACTTCAGATAAAAAGTATTATCATGGCTCCTGTGATTAGATAACCTCAGCAAACAGCAGAACAATCCATTACTTATTGTACGCCAAAGGCCAAAAGCTATTTAGCTGAATGTTAGTATTTAAGTTGAAAAAGCAATCATGTGTCTGAAATCATGTTGCTGAGGATATTTGTCAATATGCATGTAAATAATACATTTGATAGAGGAAGGAGGTGCTAGATAGTCTTGCTACCAGTGAATAAAACCCAAATTTGCTCTCAAGTACTATGTACACAAAACAAACTGGCACATTGCAGAGCACATGGCAGTTTTCTAGGGATTTCTGGAGATGGATTTTGGATCAGGGTCTAGGTGAGAAAGAGATAAAAAGCCCTGGACAGAATTTCTAGTAGGGTCAGACGCACTGGCTCCTTGTTCTTCAACAGGAGATGCTAAATTTCAGCAATTTGCTCCCATATTAAGAGCCTCATTTTAAAACCAGCACTGTATCCCATTGTCCCCTAAACTGAGAAACAGATTGACAACGAACATCACTCCAACTCAAATGCTTTATATGAAATTCAGCTGTGAAAAATAGTTGTGCCCCCACCGGCTGCCATTGTAACACTTAAAAGCCAGATTTGCAAAATAACCCACTCCTGGAGCATGCTGAGGCTTTTTGAAAATCTACCTACTTATCTTGGGAGCGCAGCCTTTTTCAGCCCTCATAAGTGAAAGAGTTTCAGATGTGTTCTAAAAATGAGAAGGAGCCCCTGTACAGCAGAAAGCATTTCCTATTGTCCACTCCCCCTTGCCAAAGGCAGTCTGTTATCTCTGCTTTCTCACTTTCAAAACCTGTTTTTTTTTTTCCACGAACAAAAACCCAATAGTCTGTAATTTTTAAACTCATTAGTCACCAGCTCTTCAAAGAAACTAAATCAATGCTCAACAGCTGCTCTAGTGTGTTAGAGAATTCAAAAAACAAGCAAGAGAAAATTTTCATGAAACAACCACTCTTCAAATTTACCCCGCACGTATCTGCATTACTTCCTGAGGTACACATTTGGATTTTTTAAAATGTTTTCTGTTTCAGATGATCAACTAAGCATTTTTTTATTTATCTGTATGATTAAAAGCCGTATGGGAAAGCACTTCCCCATCAACTCTAAGAGCCACTATATCTCTCTTAGCAGTGGTCTGTAAATATTTAAAAGTCAAATGCTTGTGCTCCATTGCTTTGCTATCATGCAGAAAGTATTAATTGTTCCTGATTTATTGTTATGTTAGGAGCACCGTCCTGGCATGTTCCTGTCTTCTCCTGGAAGACTCTATTAAGAATTTCTACAAGAGAGTGCTATAAGCTCTCCCAACTTATCCTGAGAGCAATATTGATTATAAAGGCTTGTTTTCTGTAAAAGTTAATTGGTTAAATGACTTCATGAAACCAAACAAATAACAAGGAATTTTTTTTTCCAAAGGAAAAAAAGAAAATCTAACTCCTCTAAAATGCTCAGTTTTCAGTTTCCTGGCTTTCACAGTATCTTTACACTCATCTCAGGATATTTCAGGTTGGGAAAAAATTAATTTCTAATGCTATAAAAGAGCAGAAACATAGATCTATTTTTAGCTAACAAAACCCCATAACACCCCAAGATTTAAAAACCCTCTTTATTGACTGTTAGACATTAGAAATGACAGTAACTCGATTTTCTCTCTTTGCAGGTCATTTTTACACTCTTAAACACATGCTCCTGGAACAGAGATTCAGCTGTATATATAATGTAATATAAGGTAACAGGGCTCCAGAGGTTTATATTCTCTGGAAGTGCAATGAATGTTTCCCAGCTCCTGGGTTTAAACACATGGAAGGAAAACCAAGGCACACGTGCAGAGGGTGTGGTATGCTCCTTAGATGTGCCCTGCCTGGAATGACCTTGGGGAAGAAAGAGAGAACACCTGTTTTGCAGTTAAAGAGTCAGCATTGCAAATTAGTAACTAAACAGATTCCTGGGAGGTCTGTATTGCCCATATCCTCCAAACTTTTGTTTTGGAGAAACCAGGTCTGCTTCTTTATGGCATGTGATAAAAGAAACCATCAGCATGTCAGCTTTCTTTGTGTCTGATACCAGTGCAGAGCTGATTGTTCTATATAGCTCACTTCTAACAACTCAGAAATCCCGGATGGGAATTTTTGTTTTTTTCAGGAATGGATTATTCACTAGCTAACATACTTCCTCACTCTAAACATAAGCATAGCCACAGATCTGCCAGTTTCTTAACAAACCTGTTTCACTTCAGAAGAAAGGAGTCCTAAGGCGATGTCTGGTTCCAGGTTTATGTGTTTCATCCCAACCACACTGAATTTTTCTAGGTCTAGTTTTCGGAGGATCCTTGCAAGACTATGGCTCCAGGCACCAGGTTTGATCAGCAGCACTGTGCAAAGAATCTGGGCTCCTGTAACAAAGCACACTAGTGAAACCCAAAGCTGCTCCTAAAAGCGGAGGTAAACCATACAGCAATATTTGTTTACTTGCCTGGACAGACATCTGTAGAAGAGGGTTATCTAAAAGCTGGCATGAAGTTCATAAAAATTTCAACAAAACAAGTCCATAAAAAAACCTGTGCATATAGGATTTGGGTTTTTTTTTGTTTGTTTTGATTGGTTTTGTTTGATTTTTAGATTAAAAATATATTTAAACAGTCTAGGCTTGTATATTCTTTTTTTTTTTTTGAAAAAAA